>KZ806870.1:45254-57899 GCA_000696205.2 Oncopeltus fasciatus
GGGGCGCCAGGCTAGCTCAGGGGATCCGTACGGGTCTCGCAATCCTGACGCCGCGGGTTCAAATCCCGCCCAGGTCAATCTTTTATTTATAAATAGAAGCTTGTCCTGAGCCATGGGTGTTTAAAATGGGGTGGCAACCTGTAGATAGCCCCTCCCTCCAATGACCCTAAGTGGTTGCAAGGGAGGCTAACACAGAAAAAAAAACAAAAAAAAAACCATTCTTTCCACTAACCCAATGAACACAAATGTCTTTTATCTGAAACAGTTCACATTAACTTACAACACAATCCAGTTAACGACAGAACTGACATAGAACAAATTTCTTCCACTTATTCAAACATTTTCAACATTCTGAAAAACCATTAGCCCTCCATCAAAATAAACCTGTCAGACATTTCTCCTAATTCCTTAAAGCTACTTATCCGCAATAATGTCCTACCTTTTTTTTTCGGGTATTGTACCCTTTGATTTAGGCCGCTCTCCCTTTGTACCTAACGCCTCTTATCACCCACCCTTCCACCACCTACGTTGTCCATCTCAAAAAATGTTTCACAAGTTTCAAACCCTACCTTTCAGTCATGAAAATGGGATCATGGTGACATGACTTCCCCGTTTGCCTTCATGAATTTTTCTACATATTTTACTACATTCATACTTTGATATCACATTACATTTAGTTATGGCAAATCTATGTAATAATGTAAATCATTTAATTTTTTGTTTTTATTTTTATTCTTATGACATTGTATTTCAACAGCCCTCTAGATGGCTAACAATGTAAGCCAAAACATTGGGAGATAATTTTAAAAATACACATTTTTTTAATTTGTATTTTTTGAATCTACCTTGACCAAAACCCAACAAAAACATCTAATAATAATATCTACAGTCAAAAAAACTCAACATTTAATCATAACTACTGTTTTTTATATTAATACGAATAACAAACTCAATTGAATAATCCTATGTAAGACTCAAAGTGTTAGTAAATATATTCATATATTGGGCTTCACTCTTAATAATACAATTATTCTACCCAACATAAAATATTTAGCAATTAATATTTCAATGCCACTATTAAAGTTAGTTCTTTTTAAATAATAATTATATCCAAGAGAATTATACAATACTGTCAGGTAAACTAATGCTACAAAGTTTAATAATAACAATTAGTAAATTGTTAACATATAACTTCAGTTTATTAAGTTTTATAGTAATGTGCTATAAATTTATAGAGCACAAAAATAGTTTGTAATCCAACTTAATGGTACATTAACCCACATTAACATTAACAACCCTCCACAATTTATTAATTTCAGCTTTTCCAAAAATTATATTTTTAATGTATTTGGTAATATCAAAAATGTCCTAGTGGTTTGTTCATACTGTCAAATAAGTAAGAATTTGGATTTAGTTTTAGACTACTAGAGAGTTTCAGGAGATTTTGTTTTATGGCTGGATAAGTTCAAATGGAAATAGATACATTCTTATATTTTTTAAACAATTAATGAGAGGGAACAGAAACAGTTTCTGTTCCCTCTCATTAATTGTTTAAAAAATAATAATTTACGTGGGATTAAAAACCACAACAAAATAAAATATTTATATACATTCTTATAGTTTCTGTTTTGCAGCTGTGAATCAGAGAGAATAAATCTGTGTGTGATTAGGCTTCCTATATTATGAGTGGCCTAGCAACTTTTTAGACTCTTAGTAATTGAACATTTAAAAAGAGGGATTGCCTGATCAAGTAAATGGTTCTGAGATAAGCTAAGAAACCTAGTGCTTTCACTCAATTTGACCAAAGAAAAAAGTAAACTCGGTCAAAGACTTCCTTAAACAAGTTAGCTACTAGTGGTTCAAGAGATGAACCAATATTAGCTCCACTAAATCCACTAATACTAGCCATTTAAAAAAATGACCACATAGAAACCCATGAAGATGATTTGTATCGTGATATTATGAACTTTCTTAATAATGTCCTTTAGCCTCTAGGTTCCAATACAACCAATGGGTAATGAAATATTTGATAGAAAACAATTTTTTTTATTATAGGATATAGTGAGGAATACAATGATAAATCCAACTGGAAAAAAAAAAAAAAAAAGGAAATAGAGCTGAAAATGTTTTGAAGAAAGGAATGTTAGTATTGTATCATGACAAATACTGTGGAAAAAAGCCATGGAGCTAGCTAATCAGAGTAGGCTCTTCTCACCTTTGCTCTTGTTTTATCAGTTTATGGGGGCAATACTTTATTTTTTCTTTTTGAGGGCTTCCACAGTCGTATAAATCACAACTGAAAGTTTCTCCAGTCAAAGATTATGCACCATTGACCATCTTACCAAACTTTAGCTCATTGTAATGTGAGATTTTTCAGGATGATGATAGGAATGATTCCTGTTAAAACCCTGATGAAACACGCAGGTTGTGCAAAAGGTTATGATGATCAACATGACTCACTCCAAAATGCAAGAAAAATTTTATTCATAAAACTCATAATTACAAAATTTAAGATTGTTCAATTGCTAATAATTTTCTATACTCATTTTCCTTTTGAAATCTTTGAAACTAATTACACCCTAATGGATGTGGGTCCAGCAGATAAATATATATAAAACTTTGAAAGTACCATATTTTTTAGCCAAGGCTTTTACTATGTCCAAATAGTAAGGCTGAAGAATTGAACAAATTTTTAAATTGGCCTAGTGCAAATAGTTGGCTTACCTCAAGGAAAAAATACAGAAGCAGTAAAAAAGAAACAAAAATTTTAAGGTTATATTTGAGTTTTTTAACCTATAAATAGTTTCTAATTTGTATTATTAAAGGCATAATTTGTGATATGAAAAGGTTAGGTTTAATATATGATTAGGGTATTTATTGATTAAACAAATGTAATGAGAAGTTTACTATAGTAAAAAGAATTTCACCTAATTCAAAACATCTTCCAATGACCTACTTTTAGTGTTGTGAAATGTGAAGTTCCACATAACAATTTATTGTCTTCATATGTTTATGCAAGAATATAATTTTTTTTAAAGTTA
Source organism: Oncopeltus fasciatus (assembly GCA_000696205.2). Lineage (NCBI taxonomy): Eukaryota > Metazoa > Arthropoda > Insecta > Hemiptera > Lygaeidae > Oncopeltus > Oncopeltus fasciatus. The sequence continues at coordinate 48,296 of KZ806870.1, forward strand.
TAATTCAAATTATGGCTTTCATAAACCAAACTTGATTTTTAAAATAGTAATTTTGCATAGATTTATTACTTTAAAAAGTATTTTATTAGAAAAAACTTAAATTCCATTAATTAAGTTACATAACATGCAAAGCTTTTTTACTTTTTGAATTTCAAGAAATCAAACAAGCAATGTGATAATAAAAAGTAAGCATTTCTTAATACAAAAATTAATAACTAATAACCAAGTGATTTAAATGAGGTAAGAGGCTTGTGTAACTAGTGGCATACAAAAAAATTTGGACATAGAAAGGCAACAAGAACATGCAGTTATTAACATAATATTACGAAATCTAAATTGTTAGGCAGTACATTAAACATTAACTTTAGTCTAATATCCTAAATATATTAGTTTTATACATATTTAGCAAGTTTAGAAATAAAGATCTTAAGAAGAATATTTCTAAAAGTATTAAAACAGTTAAGTTAGTAAGTAAATGTCTAAAACATCTTCCGAAATCAGGTATTACAATTTTTAAAATTAGCTATATAACTATGTGATGAATGTTAGTAATAAAACTCCTCTATCAGTAAAATAAGACAGTTAAATTTCATTTTTAAATATGTTTAAAATATATTGAAGATTTTGATAATTCAATTTGGTCTTTCTGTAAGTTCCTCTTTCCTTTATTCAATCTCAGTCAAAAATGTATTTATTCAACGATTTGCAACAAACAGACTGACCAACCCACCAACTTAGTTTCAATGTTTTAAAATCAGGGGACACTTATGGATTAGGGGCACTCTTAAAAGTTGTTTCATTAAACATTTACCAATTATATCATTCATAAAAATGTTACAGAACATAATTGTTCGGCAATTTTACTTCACACTTATTAAGTGCTACAATGTTTTTGTAATTTCATTACTAATAAGGAAATTGATAATTTTTCAATTAAATCTATCTAAATTTCAGCTATTAATTGTCTAAAGTTCATAAGGGACCAGTCTCCTGCTCTTTTTCACCTTCCCCATGGAGAGTAGTATTTAAATATGTAATATATATGCATATGTGTATATATATATNTATATATCTTTATGTTTCACAATTAAAAAATCTAAAAATAGCTGTTTAGCTATAAGGAATTATCCAATTATATCAAATTCCTAAGAAAATATATTACTCAAAAATAATTTTATACTTCAAAAAACTTCTAGTTATTGTGTTATACATTTAAAAAAAATTATTAACATGATTTCTTTAAAATATCAAATCAAAACAAAAAAAAAATTTTTTTCTAAATTAGAAATTATTAAGTGTTGAGAATAGATCAAAGTGAGCAGTAGAGAATTGAAAATAAATGACTTAGGGGATTTTTTTATTCAAAAGAAGTTCACTTCAGGGTAGCAAGACAGCTAATGGGATCTATTCAAGTTTCTCAATTCTGGCACGGTAAGTTCAAATCCCACCCTAAGGAGGCTTTATTGAGAAATAAAAGCTTGCCCAGAGCTATGAGATAAGGTGGTTATTTTTAGATCCTCTCGGCATGACCCTAAGTGGTTAAAAATAAGTTAAAGATATTGCAAGTTCATATTTTTACTAAAACATGCCTCTGCATACATAAATTTGTATCATATAATAAAAACCAAAGCCCAAAAGACAATGAAATTAGTAAAATTGTGGTGGACCAGTATAAAAAGGAACTTATTATTGAGAGTAATAAATTTGCTCTAAACAAGAGTTAAAACCTGTTAAAATATGTCTGCACTAATAAGAGTATGAGAAGGAATTAATGATCATCTGCAAATATGTACTTGGAGAAGTACACAACAGGTTTCTGCTATTGTAACACTGTATTTATTAACATATAAACTTTGAACATGAATCTGTTAGTATCTGCACCAGTCAATATAACTAGATTATTGCAGGTTTGGTGTTTTGGTCAAGTACCCTCCTTCTACTCAAATACCATGGAGCTGTTCCTTTTTTTTAATTTGATCTTAATATCAACTATCATGGTCTGACCCAATATCAGCTCCGGGTTAAATTGATACCCTGGTGAAATGTTCTTTTTCTTTTAGTAGCTCCATGAAGTTATTTTTATTTAAGAAAGTTTCTTAGAAACATTTCCCATTTTAAAGTTTGCAAATTTTATTTTAATTTAAACATTAATTTTAATGTGCAAATTAAATATATAACTTAATTATACTAGTTATCAATTTTCCTCAATATCTACCATTTCATAAATATTCCTTTAATATAGGCCACCTCCTCTTCTACTTGGTTTTAATTATTTCCTTCTCACATTCTTGAACATTAAACGTTGGTTCTATATCTGCCACCTTTCCCTCAATCTGTCCCATTTGATATACCCTTTCTGTACTCCTTTGCTTTTATTGGTCTGGCCAGACACTCCCAACCATGATCATCAGATTCATTTATTTATTTATATGTTTTTATATATTGTTTTCATATAAATATGAATTTACTACCCTGTACTATTTTATTGTTTAATTTTTATTGAAAATAAATTGAACATACAAAAATGTATTAGTTTTAAATTCTTTATTAATTATCATTGTAAATTTATCATAATTGAGAGAATTTATAATTATTTATAACATAACCTGAATTTTAAATTTATGAATAAAGGTCAGATCAGAACATTGATCATGCCGACTGTTGTATGTTATAACAATTTCTTAGAAATCATGTTTTTGTTGTTTCTCAGAGTAGCAACTCATTTTTGAATTTATAGAATTTTTGATGACAGTAGAAAAACTGAAATCTAGTGCGTTGAATAAAGTGATGTGAGATTAAAAGATCATGTGAAAATTTTCTTCCCTTACCTGAATTTTATTGTCTCATATAAATGTATAAGTTTTGAATTGAACTACCTCAAATATATTTAAAAAAAAAAAATAGTCAGCAAAAGTGTCATCATGCATGGGGTCTACGAGTATGAATATCCAAAAAAGTTATCAACTTAGAAGGGGAGTAATCCAACTTAATAAATAAAAAATAAATAAATAATATTTAAAAAAAAAAAAAAAAATGAAANAAAAAAAAAAAAAAAAAAAAAAAAAAAAAAAAAAACCCCGTCTCACAACAAACCATATAGGCACAGGGAGGAAGAGATATATTTATTCTCAACCCACAGCACAAAAGAGAAGGCAAGTGGTCAGCAAACCATTCTGGCTTCTGATTTTTTACCATTCAATGAAAATTGTTCCCAATTAGGGTTGGGTGTTCCCTAAGAGGACACCAGAAATCCCCTGGGCCATTAAAAATAAAAAAAAAAAAGAAAGAAAAAACCAACACTGTGACAATTGAATCTGGTAATTTCTCTCTGGAATCCAGTATCTCAACCACCAGACCATCATACTCCACTTAATAACCTAGAAGAAAAATGATATAACATTGCATGGGTCCCAGGACAGTCTAGGATTTTTTTTAAAGACAAGAGTAGAATGGAAAACAAAGACTAATAGATTAGATGAGGATATATCAGGCTAAGGGATAATGGATTGGGAAATGAACAGTCTTCTTACAAAAAAGGTAGCATGGTATACAAACTCTGGTTTCTAATCAATCAATGGGATACCCCACAACTAGTCAAAACAAAAACTAAAGAGTAAGTAGGAAAAGAGTTTAAATAAATATTCACTTGAAACACTGTCTGAGAAAACTTCATAGAGATAGAGCCTAAAAATTATTAAATAAGTACTATGGAATAAAATGAAACAATGGTACTCAGAACAGAGCAGACTTAATCAAAAATCTATCTATTTAAAATGTTTGATCATATTCAAAATTTCGAAGAAAGATGAAACTTCCTTTCTTTCAACATTTTAATGCAAGACATTATAAAGAAACATGCCATACAAATTTGGGCAAGTAGAGGTTGCCAAATGAAGAAAGCAACCAATTAACATCCATTTAAGTTGTAAAGCATTTTTGGAATTTCAATTTGAATCAATGAGAGTTAATCAAGGACACAATAGGACAGAGTGATTATACCTCTTGGGAGATAACAATCTTTCAATCTATCTTCAAGTATATAAGTAAGAAAAAAATATGGTTGGAGGTTTGTTTGCTTCTGAGTATTATGCTGGAGAAATTAGTAAGAGTTTCGGCCAGGATCAGAAAAATAGAATACTTCAAAATTGTTAATTAATTATTTTATTATTGCCGACATTTAGACTTTACTTGTATGTCATCATCAGGGCGATAGTGATATCTGGAGAGATCTCTGAGGGAGGTTTATGGTCACATCTCAGATTGCAGAGCTAAACTCAGTTTAACTCTGCATTCTGAGATATGACCATAAAACTCCCTCAGAGAACTCTATAGACATCACTATTATTAATTAAACTAATTATCAAACAAGTTTCGAGTATTTTATTTTTCTGATTCTGGTCGAAACCCTGACTAATTTCTCCAGCATAAGAAAAAAAAAAAATGAAAAGCATGTTCTGTTTGGTTATAATGGGACTATTAAATTTTCTCATGTGATTAGACAATGAATTCTTCTATCCTTATTGCTGCTAAAATATAATGATAATTATAATATTGCCACAGTATAAAAATTAAAGATGAAAATTTAGAGAAATATTTAAATTGGAATAGCTGTCAAGCAGTTGTCAGTATGATTATTCATGCTTAAGATGTCAATGCAAAATAGCCATAACACAAAGTGAATGTTTGTTAAGGAAAAATCAGCTAAAAGTGCTTAAGTCTTCTTCATTCATACAACAGAGTTAAAAAACAATGACATTATTGGCAATTATTTTGCTAATTTAACTACACTTTATTTCAAGGGCTAAATAATTTTCACACAGAAAAATTGATCTTGATTAAGAAAAAGATTTTTTAAAAAGACAATATTAGTTGGCATCAATTCATAGGTACATAAGTCAATAACCTAACTGCATAATACTTAAATGAACTGTTATTTTTTCAATTCAATAAAACAGCCAATTAATTTAAGGATACTAACATAAACTAACTTGTTACCACATCCATATTTGCACTTATTTTTGTGCATGAACTAAGCTCATAAAATTTTTAAAAATTGAAAAGTTAATAATCTTAGAAAATAATACTTATATGAACAAAGTAATTTTTAAATTGCAAAACTAACTAGTGAGGATAAACATATATTACAAAAATGAAAAAGTGTAATTGGCTATTAAAAATTTGTTTTGCTTGAGGGAGGGTTACCATTTTTGTGGGTTGCCTTGAGGACTTTCCTTAAATTGGAGCCTGCTTCTGTATTAAGCAGCATAGCACATTCATCAGTGATTTCGCAGTCCTCATAAGAAAATTCGCCATCCGTGAGGATATTTTCCTGTGCCCAACACCAAAATTGGACGTAATGTGTCAAAATAAAATGAATATAATAATAAAACAAAGCAGGTGTTTTTGTTTTTTTTATAACACTGACAAACATGGAAGGGTAAGTTAGAATAGTGGATAAATAAGTACATGAAATAATTACATTTTTTCCCCATTAGAAGCTCCTAAAGTTATTTTTTATTTAAAGCATGTGACTTGAAAAAATTATTAAAACCAAATAAGCTCAAGTAAATGCCCAGCCATAACATTTTTAAATCCTAACAGCACCAAAGCTTTAGATAAATAATGTTTCACCAGAACAGTGAGTAAGTGAAATAGATGAAATGTATGTATAATAAATAGAATACTATTGTATATTTCAATTTTATAAACTTTTTTTTTTTTTTTTTTTTAAAAAGAAATATCAATTTGGATGGTAAGTTATCAGTAAAATATTTAAAATGCAAAAAGTAAGTTAAAGTGATGAAGTTGAATTAATAATAGCAGTAATAAAATAAACTTTCAAGATTTATGGGCATTATACAAAAAATTTAAACATTTTCACTTTAAAATTAATGTTTAAATTAAAATAAAATTTTCAAACTTTAAAATGGGAAATGTTTCCAAGGAACTCTCTTAAATAAAAATAACTTCAAGGAGCTACTAAAAGAAAGGGAACATTTCACCAGGATATTATTTGTGTGAAATATCATTAATAGTGCACAAATAATTCCTCAATAATAAACAGCAGTGCTAGGCTAACAATTGAAATAAAAATAAAATAAAATAACATGAAGGATTAGTAAGCAAAATAAGGTTATTTTACAATGAGAAATGACAAGGATTATAAATAAAACAGGAAATTTGTGATAAAACAGAAGACATGCTTCAGTAGAAAGCGCCTGGAAAGTCAGCCACTGGTCATTGGCTAATTTGCAAGAAAGAAGTAGCAAACACATAAGTATACACCATAACATATAAACATAAAAATAAAAAAGGTAAAGAAAAGAAACTAAAGCAACTAATCAGGTTTTTATAGGATTTCCTTTCTTTTCTTTGATTTGTTTAAATTATATCCTCTAAAGAATTATCCTTACAAAACTCGTCACAGTCATCGGGCAAAGCCTCATCACTTCCTTCAGAGATGTAACACAAAGATACCTGTAGCGTGGGAACATAAATACAGGAAACAAAATATTAACAAACAGAGATAAAATAGTAAAAATAAAAGGATAGTAAATATTGCAAAATTCATTATAACATCCACAGTTAAAACAAATAATTATAGTAAAAAAGTTCAATGGAATTATAAAAACTAGCTTACTTTTGCAAGAATTCCTTATGATATTCTTTTCCTCTTACAATTCTTACTCTCCTTCTCTATTTGGGTTTTACACTCTTTAACAAAGAAGGAAACCATAAACATTCTCACACTTCTTTTATCTCACTCATCTAATTTCTAAATTTTCATTTTTTTTTTCTATTTCAATTACCATAAACTTTCATTTTCAGCCTTTGCATTACCATCTTATCACATTTACTTTGTTCACAGTTCTAAATTAATAACAAGCACATGAACTTATATTAATAAAAAACAAATGTAAGAGAGATTCTGGTCCTGAAATCCCAATGTGATAGTCTGCATTGAGAACAGTATTCAAAATCATCCGAAAATGTATTCCAATAGTTTAACTTAGCTTTCAAAAGTACTTAGATTTAGATGCCATACCAGAAGGAACAATTGAAGGCTTACAACTTACAACTGAGACTGATGTTCTCTTGCACAGATAAGTTCAAAGGATGAGCTTCTCTGAGTTTTCTGCTAATTGCAAAAACTAGATTCAGACTTATAAAAAATAACCATGATTCCAAGATTAGAATAACTCAGAGCTTATTTTCTGACCAAGCTGAACGCACCATACTATTATGTTGAGCTCCAGAAAGCTCAGGGAGACATCGGTCAGTCCTTGATTGGTACTATGTTCTAACACAGTGAAATCTGTAGATTTTGCCCCTTGAAGTGTCTCAGTTTCTGAGCTTCTCAATCACACCCCATAGTGTTCAGGTTCATCCTGATTAGCTCTCCCACTTATTCTAGGCCATTTCTTTCTTGGGCCTATATGTTGCCATATTCAACTCTCTACCTTTCCTTATTTGTTTTTCTCATTAAAATCAAACAAGTTTTACCTAAACACTTCAGATGTTTAGCTCATTTTATTGACTCTTTTGGCATCATTAAAGTTGAGGGTCACTTTTGTCCTTCCATACTTCAGAATTTTTCTCCCTAAAAGTTACCATTTCATGAGACATATCTATCTTTCTCCCAGATTACCTCTTCTTATCTCTTCTACATTTCAGGTATGAATTTTGCAATCCTCTTTTGACCAAAGCTTCTAAAATGTGTCAATCTCTTATACTTAAAACATACTAGGGATCTTTATTTATTAAAAGGCAGTTCATTTTGTGTTCATTTATGTACTACAGAGTTTTGGGACATTCATCAGCAGGCATGATGCCACTGAATATCTTTATTCTGATCGTAGCATCAGTTTTGACAGTGTCGAATGCTTTTCATCGAATTATACATCCAGGAAATGAAGTGGCCATAAGCTGGCTGGAGTAAATGATAAATTGCCAGGCGACTTAAAGTGTATTTTAGTAAGCATGAAAGCTAAAAACATCCACCAGAGCTTACAGAAAATCTCATTTGAGGATAGTTATTCCTGTAAATGGTAAGGCATTGATGTACAACATTTCAAGGGGAGCATTAAAAGAAAAAGATTTTTGGCAAAAAAATCATCAAACAAATCAGGCAGAACTTTAAGAAGACCAGAGTAGACCAATGCGGTGAAGTTAAATATAAACTATGCCCCTCTTCCTGGAGTGGCAGGTACTAGCAAAAAAGTGGTAAGAGATGGACCTCTCTGTTACAGATAGAGTAGGGAGACCAAAACCTTGCACATGTCAGTAGTTGTCCATTTAGCATGCTTATCACTTGTAAGCATCATATTGTTAAGTAAAGATTCATAGACTTAAGAGACAAAGGCTTGGGTTTCACTTGCCATTAGAAGGTTCACTGTTTGGATAAAGACATTTCTTCTTTATTTCAGTTTATATTTTAAGCCCTCACCAGAGCTTGCTGCTGGCTCATAGGTTAAAAAAAAAACTTTAAAAAAAGAAAAAGAAGAAAAAATGCACTGAAATAATATATCAAACAGACAAAATTATTGTGAATGTTATAATGAAGTTTTACTGTGAAAAGAAGACTAATAGGACTACTTAAAATTTAAAATAGTTAGCCAAGACTGCATTGAATAAAATAATATAACAAACTATAAAACAAACTTAATATATTTCAAAAATATTTTCAAATTAAAATTAAAATTTAACATATTTCTTACGTCATCTGGATCAGGAATTGCAAATGTGACATTCAGTGGCTTTACAACATTGTGTTTTGTTTTAAAATTATGTTCAAGGAGCAAAGGAGTGTAGAGTATGTTTTTCCACTGCCTACTCAGAACAATAACTCCCTAAAAAAAAACAAGAAAAAAGAAAAAACTTAACTATCATTCTAAGAGTGATTTACTTTTATAAACAGAGGATAGGATATTGTAATACTTGTCTAAGAGTTGAGAGATGAGGTAAATCAGGTTCTTTCAGGAAGTCTTCAATATTACACTCGGTCTCTAACAAATACCGTCTGAGAACACAGCACAGTTGACAAGATGGATCCTCTTGTAATGTCTTACTCAGAGGAGTCAATCGGCCATAGCGACTCTAATAAAATTCAAGGAATTTATAAAAATGAAAGCCACAATAAAGTAACATCAAATCAATTTATGTTCCTTACAACAAATTGTGGAGATGAAATGCAACAACACACACTACAAATAATCAAAAATTGTAAGTGATTTTTAAAATTTGGTTTAAATTTTCTTCAGGTTAAAGATTTTTTATACCTACAAAATTTAGCTTATACAAACCAAGTTAGGGACCAGAATAAACATAATTTGGCATGAAACCTTTTTTTTTTTAGTGCAATTATGAAAGTAGTTCATTGAAAATAATTTTCTAGGGTAAAAAAAATTTAATTGATTTATTAATAAAACTAAGTATGGCACACATTTGGAAAATTTTGATCATAATATTTCTGATTTTCAACAAATAGGAATTTAAAGTAAAATTACTTCCTTAATAAGGTGTAAGTTCAATATGATAAATATTTTGATAATCAGAGTTTACAACAATAAATATAACAATTTTATAATTAAAACAATTTTAATAA
>KZ806870.1:69175-80905 GCA_000696205.2 Oncopeltus fasciatus
GGGGGGAGAGTGAGACTGAGAGAAGTTATAATTTATTTATTTTCCTGGAAATAATATAACAATATTTTCCTTTTAAGACTCTACATTCTACTTCTCTCTCAGAGTTCAGGATAACAAAAAACATTTTCACTAATTATATTCATATTTTTTTCACTGAAATTAATGAATACTCACTTCAGTGATTCAATATTTAAAATAAAACCAATAAAAAAATTGAATAAATAAATAATTTCCATACATAACATATTAAAATTCTCTCCTACAAAAATCACTTATCCAAAATAATAATAATTATAAAATTAATGTTCTGCAAAAGTTAATCATAAAACTATAATTAAGTTAAGAAAATTTAGATCCTGACATGCTTTGTCATTATATCAATAAAAACAATAATAAAATATCATTATTTTATTATTTCATTAAATAAAAATAAATTTTTAAATTTATCAAAAAATTATTTTGATGAATTACTGACAATATTCAATTAATATTGTAACACAGTGGGCAGCACTGACCTATGGATGGATGGATATTGTGTTTTTTCATGAATTTGTCAAAAGAATTTTAATGAAGTCTTTGAATCATTAGGATCAAACAATAAAGATTATAACTTTTAATGTGTAAACACCGTATAACTAAAAAGCCCTTAGTCTTCTTAATTCCAACAAGACATTCTAATTACTAGTAGTATTGAACAATATTAGTTTCACGTAGAATTTCAGACTTATTTTGCAGCTGGATTCTGAGCCCTTTGCACTTTCTCTTCTGTCATTTCAGTGAAAAATAAATGAAACAATTGAAAATTTCCTTTGTAAAGAATACACAACTGAATACACTTTCTTATTCTTTTGGTTAGAGTTTTCCATATTAACTTTTCATCAACTAGAATTATTAAATGCACTATGACTCAAATAATTTACACAATTGCAAAATATTATTATAGTCAAGGTTTTATCATTTAAAATCAAAAATTTGATTTTTTGGTCACTCGAACACTAGGGCCTAAGAAGCTGCAGTCGTCCGGAATCCCCTCATCCTCCACCTCTAATAATTTAACAAAAATAAATTTGTAAGTTGTCTTAATGACAGTAAACTGATTGTTTATAAAGTATTCCGAATTTAATTTTTAAGCAGATAAATTTAAATTTTCCTAAATATAGAATTGGTTAGAAATTGAACTGCATTTCGAGATAAATATTATTAAAAAGATAGAGGATTATCTTAAATGATATTGGTATCATCATTATCATTATTACACTTTGCAGTAGTGTCATCATCATTTCAGCTCATTAGATAATTGAAATAATTTAAATAGCTTGAAAGTTATAATTTCTTCACATAATATATACTTAAATCTAAGCTGAAGTTAGTTGAGATTATTCAATTTGAGAATCTTTTAACTAATTTTATAAGAAGAGAATATTATGAAAGGAAACAATGTTTTTTGTATTATTAGGACATTTTTGAACCATTCTGCAGTTCGAAATTCATAGTGAAAGTACATCAATTAAGAATGGATGAATTGGAGTATAAATTATAAAAATAACTTTCAAAACTAGGTCATACAGTGATGCATGGTATTGTGCAGATATTGTGATGCTCACACAAACTTATGTATCAATTGGTCATATTACTTATGTACTTAGGAAAATTGCAATTCCAGTGAAGCTAGAACAGTTATTTATATATTATGTTAGAAGTAAATATTATAGAATTCTTGGTTTTCCAGAATTTAAATCCTCTACTTCATTTAGGAGTTAAAATATAGAAAATAATGTTGTTGTACCTGATCTTAAGAATACAAAATGGGAATTTAGTAAAGTTGGCAATGAAAGATAAACATGCTCTTATAAACAAACCATATCTTAACAAGGAACAATGTAAGAGACTGGAACATATTATTAACAAGTTGAAATAAATTAAAGGTGTTAATCTTTGATACCTAAAATGTAATGTAAGACATTATATTATCAGAACGGCTGATAAAGTAAAGCTAGTATCCAGTTTCCCTGTAAAAACTGTAAAAAAGGAGCTCAACAAAATACTGAAAGAGGGTTTAGTTGTTCCTAGCAATAGTCCACACTCATCTTTAGGGTTACTGGCCGAAAGACAGAGATTTCAGTGGTTTAGTACAAGGGATTAAAGAAATTTTGTCAATTACAAAAGGCTGAAAAAAAAAATTAGGAAATGCAATACTTCTTCTATTAAAAATGCTAGAAATACTTGAGCTACATTAAAAGATGCAAAGTTTATTTTTACTGCAAACATTAAATTAGTTGGCTCGTAAGTTCCTTTAGAAAAGGGCAGATTTTTCCCGATTTTTAATAATGCTGTTTGGCCAGCACAATTCATCAGCCTCTAAAAATTTTAAAAGAAGTTCTAAAGGAACTAGCAGAAGCCAATCTCATTATAAATTGGGAAGACATTTTATTCTGCAGAAAGAAGTTAAATATTTGGCAAAAATTGTGACCAAAATGGTCTTTGTGTAGACCAAGAAACCAAATCAGCCATAATGAACTATTCCGGACCAAATAATATTGTTTCATATATTAATTGTGATATCACAGTTTTATAAGCAGAGAAAACATCATAATGTTGGGTCAACTGGGGAAAGACTTCTCTTAATGATTAAAATTAAAACATATTCTAGTCAAGATGATGTTAGGGATAACTAAAAGTCCTGCCCAAATATATTTTTACATTGAATTTAGGTACCTGAGCATAATGGTATTAAAGTAAATGATTTGGATGATCAAGCTGCTAATAATTACCTAAGTTTACCACTCCCTGAGACGATAATTGTTACTCCAAAGGATATTGCAGTGCTACTGTTGGAAACAATATAAAATGCTGGATATTTATTGTGGAATGAAAGCCATAATGCCTCTATGTCAAAAAGGCCCTTAAGAAAATGATCAAACCCTGGATGACATTTTAACATGAAAATTGAAGGGGAGAGTTCTGTTTAAATAATTCTAAAGATTTACAATTTAAAATAATAAATATTGAAGTTTTTAGCCTTATGTCAGCTAATAATATGGTCTGATGCCGTCGAGCTGAAAAATGGCAAGTTGGATGTCTTTGGCTGAGCAGCTATCAGATCTCTCTGGTGACTGGATATTTGATACAATTGAAATGCAGAAGCACTAATGCAAATTGGGTAGGATAACAATGAGGTAATTAATACCAGTCCCCAAACTGGAATTGAACTTAAAAATTCACTATGAATTGAACTTGATTAACAGTATGCTCCATGTGATGGCCAGATAAATTCGTGCACTGTACTAACTGTCAGCACTTTAGAATCTCATTAGTTGAAAGGTGAACTCAATGTCCATGATGCATCTATTAAGTACTAAAATTTGTTCTCTGAACTCTTAATATAAATTTAATTAAGCTGTAATCAATGAATGATTATTTATCCTGCAATGACAGAAATTTCAAAGTAAGCTATTCTACTATAATGTGATTATGTATAGATCATAGCAGAGTTACTCAGTTATCTCATAAGCAAAGAACCACCAAAATGCGTGGTGGCACACAGTACAACCTCATTCCAGATCAGCCATGTATATTAGGCAAAATAACGGGGATATGAGTGGAATGTCCCCATGTAATAGGTAGTTCAGGATTCTTGCACTTATTGGTTTTTTGGATACTCTTACAACATAAATAAAGGGTATTTGTTTTAGAGCTACACAAGTTTACATCATAATAAAACAAAGAAATACATTTTTAATAGCAATGAAAGAGGCTTTATTAAATAGAAAATTTTATTATATTAATGTTTAAATATGATTCCATTCTTTGTCCTATACTTCAGGTAAATACCACTCATTTTCTCTTTCAAACACAGACATAAACTTAGATGTTCGCAAAGAATGAGTTTCAGACATGAATATTGATCAAATAAGTTTAAATTACTGTCTCTCCTTGATAAATAATCTTAAAGTAAATAGAATAAACACACTTACTGGAACTGAGAGTAATAACAGTTTCCTCTTGCTGCTTTTGGGAGGTTTCAATAAAAACTGGTTCCCCAGTGAGATCATGTTTTGCTGTACTTGTACGAAGACCAAGGAAAAGGGCTTTTCCACCTTTAATACCTGATTTCTTAGCAGAAGGCAAAACTGCAGGTCTCTCAAATGTTTCTACAATTTCTCTGGTCTAAAATAACACACAGCTTGTAATTAATAAGTTAATAAAATACAATCAGAAAAAAAAAACATCTCTAATTGATAAAGAAACTGGGTTTAAATGACTTCTGTTAAAATTTGTATTAAATCAAGATTTAAACTATTCAGCTTTCCTTTTAAAAATAAAGGTAGGGGGACAATAAGAAAACACTGTATACAAGATTTATTAAAAGACTTAAACTTACAATACGCAGTGGCTTCAATAGCAGAAATGTATTTGATGACACAATTAGTCCTGATGAAGTTTTTAAATGATAAGTAGGTAACTCAGATGAAAAATTATTTTGTAGCAAGTCGACAATAACCACTAATCACAGGAATAAGTGCTGCTAAAGGAGGGTTCATGCCTTACTAGGTTCATATTTTGATCAGAGGAAATCAAAGAAGTGTGCATGTGTTTGACATGCCCTAGAGATTAAAAAATGGAAGCCCTTACATAGGTTATTTCAGAAGAAATGAAAAGCCATTTCAGTGTCTGATACTGTTAATTAGAATAATCCAATACGAGACTTTTAAGGGGTAGGCTTTCAACTTGAACGAGAGGTTTGTCGCAGTACTCAAGAACCAAGATGTATCAATAAAATATTACCTGAGTAGGGTTTGGGTGAAAAATTAATCTCAGACTTGTATTCATGGAAATGTGGTGGGCACTCAAAACAATATTTCCCATTATATTCTAGGCATTAGAACAGAAAGACATTTTGAAAAGGCACAAAATTGTTGTCAAAGCAGTTCATCTAGCACTAAATAAGGAATTGTGTCAGTTTCTAGAAAATCCCCTAATTATTATTAAATATTAATTTAGTTGTGGTGTATTATCCAACGTAAATTTTAAACAATTAATGAGAGGGAATAGAATAGAAAATCTATCTGTCCCAGCCAGGACTTGAATCTGGATCTCCTGCTTGCCGGGCCGGCTTCCATTGCACCACCGGGATGAGCCAGATAACTTATTAAATTCCCAACACACTAGCGAGAGCCTAACCCACGAGAAAGATGAATACATCGTCTTATGCTCGAAGGAGCTGACATTGTCAGCTATTTATCGACTCAGGTTATTTACATATTATTTTCATTTATAAATATTAATTTAGTTGTGGTATATTATCCCACATAAATTTTAAACAATTAATGTTTAAAATATATAGAATAGAATAATGAGAGGGAATAGAATAAAAAATCTATTTGTCCCAGCCAGGACTCGAACCTGGATCTCCTGCTTGCCGGGCCGGTATGCTTCCATTGCACCACCGGGACGAGCCAGAGGAGGAGCACCACAGACAATGTATTCGTCTTTCTCGTGGGTTAGGCTCAATAATGCATAAAAATTGAATTTTCAATTTTTATGCATTATTGTTATGTGTGTGTATTGTCTTTTTAGCCCTGATGATGGCTTACTAGCTAAGCCGAAACGTTGGCATAAATAAAAATATTATGCCAAATTGTGGTGTATATATTTTTTTCTTCCTGGCCGAAACCCCGACCATTCTCACATGAATCACTTACCATAAATAACTTGCAAGACCATACAAAAACAAGGAATTATAGGAAATGAATTCAATTTCAATTCAATGTTTATCATAAACACATACAAAACTGCTTATGTGTTGTTTTCTTGTTACCTTTTTTTTTTTTTTTTTTTCTTTATTTTATTCAGATTATTAATTTTAAAGTATAAGATAAAAAATCATAAATAAAGAATCTAAAAATAGATTAATACATATATTTTAAAAAATCAGTTTAAAAATCCCCCCCAAAAAAAGACAATTGTAGCATTTAAGAATATTTTTTTAAAAAAATCAAGGAGGTGTCAATAAGAACAACAATTTCCTTCATGTTGAAAATAAATTATCTAAACTTAATCAATTGAAAAAAAAGAAGAAAAAAAGTTAAACTTGACCAATGCAATATATTCAATTTGAATAGGAATGGGAAAGCCTTTTAGGATGCTAAGGTGACTTCCAGTTTCATAACTGAGGTCACAATTTACCCTTCCAGGGCCCAGATCTTTGCTATTGTGTTTGGTGTCTTTCTGCCTAATATTTATTACTTCTATACTTTTAATTTTTCACTTTTTTCATTTCAATATTTAAAAGATTTTATGCATTAAAACTTAATAATTTTATTGAAAACATGAAATTAGGTATTTAATCCTCATATTTCAATTATATAAGTAATNTATTTATTTATTTATTTATTTATATACCCACACACATTCACATGTGAAGTTGTAAAATGCAATATGTAACAATGTCAATTATGGGAAACTATTGAAGATATTAGCTTAATTTAATTAAAGATAATCTGCTGATTGGTAATACGGATGAAAGATTTTACCTGTTTGCCACAATGGAAGCAGGCAGTCAGATTATCAAAAGAGACTGCCAATAAAGATACACAGGTCAAATCTCGAACATTATCAAGAGCAGAAAATGATATAACTTCTTCAACAACAGAGGCTTGAAGAAGAGCTATATTAATCTGAAACAGAAAAATAATTTTAAAATAATGTTTCTATCTAATAAGCCAAGACTTTATTAAAATTGTTTTAAATGATATAGAAATTACAGGATTTGTTAGTTCTGTTATTATAATTTTAATATTATACAATCATTTCAGTGAATACTTTGTATATAATAATACATTTTTATCTGTATGTCTTGTAAGCATATAGATGATTGAATATATGGTAATTAATACCAGTCCCCAAACTGGAATTGAACTTAAAAATTCACTATGAATTGAACTTGATTAACAGTATGCTCCATNATATATATATGCGCACACACACACACATGTATATTTTAGGAATAAAAATAGTATTCAAAGAAATTTCCACAAAGTTATATCAATCCAAGCACTCGACATTCCTTCCCTTCCCCCCGAGTATGATTATTTTTTGAATAAATATTAGGTAGTGCTGGTTACTATAAAATAAATGCAAATGAAAGAAAAAACTTTATACATCCATTAACATCTTAATAGTAGACACTAATAAAAACCTAAATTAATTGGGGGTTCATCTCAAATATTTTGATCAGTTATGCATGTATTATAATGAAATTTTCAAAATAACTACAAGTTTAGAATGATCTAAATTATTTAACTACATGTCAAGGAATTAAGAAATTTTTATAAAAATATTTTTATAACTTGATTTTAAAATAATAATATTCTGCTTAAATACTTAATGACTAATCAAATATATAATTATTTATTTTGTATTTATCAATGCAAGTGCTTTGAGTTAGACTTCACTTCAATCTGAGTCTGACTGCCAAGTATGGTGAATATATCTCACTTGTACTTGGCGAAGCTGAAATTGCTAGCTATTTATTAGACTCTCGTTTGGCAAAGGGCCACTACCTGACATTGAAATCATGATGATAATTGTGGTAAAGTAACCCCACATTTCATTATTTATTTGAACCATAAAGGAGGCTAGAAAAAATCTCACTACCTCAGCCAGGGAACGAACCCGGGCTGAGGTAGTGAGATTTTTTCTAGCTCCTTGTACTTACTTACTTAATTACTTTACCACAATTATCATCATGATTTAGAGGATTATTTCAATGAATTTCTCAATAATCTCCCAGTGAACTTCCTTAACTGTTAATTTTCATCAAAAACATGAAGCTAACTTGCTGCATATTTTAATCCTAGCAAAATTCCTATGAAACTCGAAGCTTTTAATTGATATATCACCACAGCTTAAAGTCAGACTCTGACAACTACATCTCATTTTTTTTATTTTTTTTTTTTTGTTCTATTGGCAAGTAAACTTAAAAATAGTACAAATATCAAAGACTAGTAACCATCACATACTTTGGATTATTAATTCGCTATTATTCTGCTCATCTATAATACCAAAATATGAATGTTATATTCAACCTTATTCAATAAAAATTAGAAAAAAAAAAAAAAGAAAAAAAAAAAGGATTCAGTAGTGTTAGCACTACCCAAATATACTTAAATCTAAGCTGAAGTTAGTTGAGATTATTCAATTTGAGAATCTTTTAACTAATTTTATAAGAAGAGAATATTATGAAAGGAAACAATGTTTTTTGTATTATTAGGACATTTTTGAACCATTCTGCAGTTCGAAATTCATAGTGAAAGTACATCAATTAAGAATGGATGAATTGGAGTATAAATTATAAAAATAACTTTCAAAACTAGGTCATACAGTGATGCATGGTATTGTGCAGATATTGTGATGCTCACACAAACTTATGTATCAATTGGTCATATTACTTATGTACTTAGGAAAATTGCAATTCCAGTGAAGCTAGAACAGTTATTTATATATTATGTTAGAAGTAAATATTATAGAATTCTTGGTTTTCCAGAATTTAAATCCTCTACTTCATTTAGGAGTTAAAATATAGAAAATAATGTTGTTGTACCTGATCTTAAGAATACAAAATGGGAATTTAGTAAAGTTGGCAATGAAAGATAAACATGCTCTTATAAACAAACCATATCTTAACAAGGAACAATGTAAGAGACTGGAACATATTATTAACAAGTTGAAATAAATTAAAGGTGTTAATCTTTGATACCTAAAATGTAATGTAAGACATTATATTATCAGAACGGCTGATAAAGTAAAGCTAGTATCCAGTTTCCCTGTAAAAACTGTAAAAAAGGAGCTCAACAAAATACTGAAAGAGGGTTTAGTTGTTCCTAGCAATAGTCCACACTCATCTTTAGGGTTACTGGCCGAAAGACAGAGATTTCAGTG
Source organism: Oncopeltus fasciatus (assembly GCA_000696205.2). NCBI lineage: Eukaryota > Metazoa > Arthropoda > Insecta > Hemiptera > Lygaeidae > Oncopeltus > Oncopeltus fasciatus. The sequence goes on from KZ806870.1 coordinate 78,116, forward strand.
GTTTAGTACAAGGGATTAAAGAAATTTTGTCAATTACAAAAGGCTGAAAAAAAAAATTAGGAAATGCAATACTTCTTCTATTAAAAATGCTAGAAATACTTGAGCTACATTAAAAGATGCAAAGTTTATTTTTACTGCAAACATTAANTATTTATTTTGTTTTATAATTAGATCTTTAAAAATTTTTTGAGAATTAAGATCAGACAGTGATGTTTATAAAAATTCTAATATTATAACACCCTAATATACAAAAATAGAGAATAGCTAGAATCAAGGTCTATAATTTTCAAGAATAAACCCAATATATCCAACACTTTTTAGTGCAGCTAATCATGTTGATGCTGATTTTAATAATATTATAAAACTGTAAATAACAGAACCAAGCTGAATTTTATTGGCAGACTTACTTTAGGAAGTATAAGTGTGGCTTGGATTTGAGTTGCTATGCACTGCTCAATCACACAATGAGGTTGGCCTTTGAGCTTCCCACCTCGCTCAGCAGTGCTCCTCTTACTCCCACCACCTTGAAATTGACTGAGGTACTCATCACGCTTGAGAACATTGCTTGCCTCCACTCGGCTCTGACAACTAAGATCCAGTTTTGTAATAACACTCAAGGGATGAAGATTTGAAAATGTAGGTGTTAAAGCATCAACAAACCTAGAAAGATCAGAAATACAATGATTGATTAAATAAATTTGCAGAAATTTTAAGATTAGAGATAGCAATTAATGAGGTTAAGTAAACAGAAATAGAAAATTTAAGGAAAAACTTAATTCCCCAGATTGGTCAAAAGTCAATATTAATCATAAAATTAAATTTAAGAGAAAATTTTATTACATTTTGTTAGTATTAACTATATGGCTTAAAAAGTAATTTAATTTATTCAGTATTAATTTATTTAATTAGACATTCATCCTTCACTGCAGTTTCAATTGCAATAGTGGTTAGAAAACTGTGTATATCTTTTAAGAATTGATGAGATAAACTGGAGCCACGCTACTCATTACGAGCCAGTCAGACGGCTCTGAGGAGGCAGCGACTAGCCAGACTCAGGGGCAATAGGCTGATAAACTACTCCCTTTAAAGTCTTCTTATTAGAAATCCTGAAAAAAAGATAAGCCAGACAGAACTTAGGACAATGATATAAAGCATATTTAAAGGAATCCAAAGTTTCCACTGGGAATGTTTTAAGCCTCTAAAGAATATGAGCTTCACAACAGCTTTTTGCTCAATTGAATTTCAACAATACATAGCTACAATTTAGGATATAAGGTGAAACAATCAAAGCATGTTTAACAAGAAGAACCAGATGATATTCTACAGCAGCAATGACCATGGTCATTTCTTCTGTACTGAATTTATAGTTCGACAGAGCAGCACAGCTTCTCATTGGATTCAAGTTCATTATTCCCAGAGTTATTTCAGTATAAAAGGCAGCTTCTTCAATTACAGTTTTATCAACATACACTTCCATACCAAGGTTCCTAATGAAGTAGAAATAGACACATTCTATGCTGCACTTCAAAGTAGCTACGATTAGTGTCCCTGCAAAGATATGAAGATAGTGTTGGGTGACTTCAATGTATTGGTTTTGAAAGAACCAGATGCCACCTACCTGTGCACTGAATTCACACATATTATAGGCTAGCACAGTATACACAAATAGAGTATAAGAAACAATTAGGCTATAAGAATGATTAGCTTCGCTACCTCACGAGCTAATGATGATAATAGTAAATAACTATTTAAATATTAATAAAGATAATATCAATTTAAATAATATGTCAATTATTATCACAGAGATGCAAGTACATAATAATAAACATTAGCTCAAATTTCTTTAAAAAAGATAAGACCAATTATAATCTCTAAATTTAATTAAATTTTGCTAGTTAATTTAATCCCATCATTTGTTTGTTTTCGTATACAAATAAATATTGGTATATTTAAGTATGAATTTTTAAGTTAGACAAAAAGTAATACATAAATACTTAAAAGATTTGGATGATTATCTCTAGTTCCCATTGACTGAACCATTCGACAAGATTATATGATTATGTCTTCCTAAATTTCAGGAGAGATGTATAACATTTTCTTGCACAGTTCAATGAATTAAATACAATTCATAATTTTTGCTTCACCTGTGCAGGATAAGTAATAAATCAAAGAAATTGTGATATTAACATGAATAGCTTAATTTCTTTTGAAGAAATCAGCTACAAGTTAAACAGAAAATAAGTTTTGTTGAAAAAAAAATGCAAAATATCAAGACTATATTCATAGTAAGGAAATATTTCCTGCTTTTGGTATAAAAACTTCAGTTGATATGCTCACACAAACATGCTCAATTAACAAGGAGTAAATTACTTCTTTCTGCGGGAAAAACACTGAAACTTTAATGTTATAATGTTTATAAATTATTAGTTTTAATATCTAAGACATTAGTTTAGTCTAAGTTAAAAATCGATGCATAACAATACATCATCTAATATTAAATAATTTTTAAAAATGTATTAGAAGCCTTTATTAAATAAATAACAAACCTTTGCAGGGACTCGAGGACCAATGGACTGAGCATTATATCTACATCACCTTGCATCTTAATAACCAATGTAGTCCTTGTACCAGTCTCATTTCTGAATGACAATAACTCATCATGAGCCCCTGAAGAAACAACAATTAAAATTAAATAGACCATAATTTTCTAGATTTGTTACTATAATAAAAAAAAAATAAAATTTATGAATGTATGAATTTATATAATATACTAAATTTATGAAATCAAAT
>KZ806870.1:88147-111770 GCA_000696205.2 Oncopeltus fasciatus
TTTTTTTGGCATTTGCTAGAGTTAGGTCCTTGAATAAATGAATTATTATTAAACATAAAATTCTCTAACAAAATTCTTTGTTTTTGTGACTTTCTTGCTACCTCTAATCCATCCACCACAAACGAGGCTCAAACAGAAAAACTGATAGAATTTTATATACCAATACTTTTATAATATATTCTATCTTATATAAATGGTATAGAAATCTTAAATTTTGAGTAAACCCTACAACACATCTGTAGCTTCTGAAGCAAAACAAGAATGTCAAAACACCCATAAACATTAAGAAAAATTATCATTTATGGCTGTTTTCCACCAGAATCAACAGAGATAAGGCCAAAGTGCATAAAATAGAAATGGTAGAGAATTTAATTGGTATTAAATAGTGATATTATTGCAATAGCTTTAACAATATTTAAATAAATACCAAAGATACTCAAAAATAAAACCATACCAGTAAAACTCACAATTTCATGAAATTTTTCTCTTATTTCACACTTGAAAAATGTTGATGTATAAAAAAAAACTACATACAAAATTAAAGAATCAATATTATAAAGCATCAAAAAACCATTAGAATATGTTTCCTCCATGTCAAGATGTTAAAAAACATATCTGAAAATTTAAAATAACTGAGAAAAAGTTTGTAATCGGAATCCTTATGCGGGCTTATTACCCCCTAGACTACAGAAAGGACCTACCATGAACCCTTTGTCCAAAAAAACCTAGATCACAGATCACAGATTCCAATAAATGAAAACCCATATTAAAAAAGCCCCTAGGTAATAAATATATACGTGTATATTAAAAGTGTAACTTGTAACGTGTAACTGACATGAATTCTTTATTTTCACTTCCCAAACTATGCCCCTCCCCCAAAAAAATAATGAGCCCATTTTCCGTTCTCTCTCGTATATTCCAAAACTTTCTGAAAATATTAAGGAATACCTCAGAAAAACTTTCCCTAACACTAACAACAAACTAAAGTCCACTTACACCATCCTTAAAGACCCCATCCCCCTTCCTAACAGGACCAATGTTGTTTATAAAATTCCTTGTTCCACTCCCAATTGCCATGTTTCTTACATTGGACAAACTAAAAACCCTATTTCCTATAGAATTAACAATCGTAAAAATGACATATAGAAAAACTAAAAAAAAGTCCTAGTTCCAAAAGTTACTAATCAGCAATAATGACCTACCTTTTCCTTTGTATTGTAGCTTAATTTTTTTTTGGTAATTTATTTTTTTGTATTTTGAATTTTTCTACATAGTTTACTACATTCATGCTTTTAATATAACATTACATTTAGTCATGGCAATTCTATATTATAATATTGTAAATCATTTAATTTTTTAGTTTTTGTTTTTATTTATTTATTTTTTTTTAATTCTTATGACATTGTATTTAAACATCCCTGAAGATGGCTTACAATGTAAACCGAAACACTGGCAAATAATTTAAAAGATACACATTTTTTTAAAATTTGTATTTCTTTTTTATCTACCTTGACCGAACCCCAACAAAAAAACGCCCAATTATTAAATATTTTTCATAATATGCATTTTTCATGAAATATCTATAAAATATAGTTATTGAAGAGTTACAAAAATATATTTTATACTTATTTTGTTCTATATTTTTTTTATAACTCTAACAATAATGAAGATATTGATGTTTACTAAGGACTTTCTCCAAACACCTACTCAGCTTTGGCCAACATCTGCTGTAAAGAAACTAATCCAATGGTTTGCAAAAAAGGAGCATCCATATTAAATTTATTTTGTTTATATTTAGAATTGTGAATCAAAGAGCACACAACATGTTTGCACACACATATGCACAGATACAAACACACACAGTGTAGAATGGACCATAGTTTTATCTTCTCTCTGCAGCATCAGTAAAGATCTGTAATTGTAAAAAGTCGCATTATGGTATCAACTTCATTAGCTTGAATGCCCTACTAGTTACGTGCTAAAACCTAATCCTGAAAATCCATTTAAATAAACTTCTAAGCTAGAGACACTCTCAAAACAAATATCCCCTACATACAAATTTTTCTAATAAAACCATGTTAAAAAAATTGCAAGATTATTGAAGCCCCCATACAAAAAATTCCCTCTGCAAAACTACTCATCTCAAAAGTTGAATGATGAAATTTGTAATTTATGAGTATATAATAAGATTTAACAAAAAGTATAGCCTCCCTCCTTACTTATCATAATCAGGTTGTATTCTGATTAAGTTCAGAGAAAATTATAAGTTTAAAGTGATATTTGTATTAAATTACCAACGAAATTCGAAGGACATATCTTGCCAAAATATCTATCAAGACACTTAGACTGAAGACCATAATCAGCAAAAGAAAATTCCCTTCCTTAAGGAACCAACTGACTCCCAACTCGGTGGAAAAGTTCCTCTACATAAAGCTTCTTTCAAAAAAATCTCAAAAAGAAATGCCAAAAATCTCCAAAATACCTTTTATGATACATCATTGACAACCAACTACAGTGACAAAACTAAAGAAACCTAAGTAGAAACCACATGACAAAAACAGATCACCAAAACTAATGAGCCCTTTCATTCCTAGGGTCTTAACCAGAAAAACAAGTATATATAAAAATAATTTTATGAACTCATGAAATTTTAAGTTCAAATGGAGAATTTGTTGGGGTTTGGTCAAGGTTGAAAAAAAAATGCAAGTTTAAAAAATGTACTTTTTTATTATCTGCCGAGGTTTCGGCTTACATTGTAAGCCATCATCAGGGCTATCATGAAGGCAAGAGTTGAAGTGTGTATGACTGACTGCCATGAACATTTGATCCAGGTGACAACATGTTCCCTCTCGCCTTCATGATAGCCCTGAAGAAGCCATCTTCTTGTCTTCTTTTAGATTAGCCTATCTTATTAGCAGCCAGCTTACAATGTATGCTGAAACATCGGCAACAAATTTATATATTTATTCATTATTAATAAATTAATTCATTATTGGTGATCTATCAAAAATATGACAGTAGATAGGAGAGGGTAATGGTCCTATAAGTGAATGCAGAGAAATGCTTGGTATCCTTGATATCATTGGTGTGGAATAAAGAAACTATAGTGTTTTGTTTTTGTTTTTTTAGGCAGTAGGTAATTGAGTATAATCTATAAAAGAAAAAGAAAAAACAGCACAAAACCACTTTTTTTTTGTTTTTAGAAACATCAGTTTTGTGTCCTTACTTACACTTCAACAGTGTTAACATATTCGTTGCCAATAACCCATTTCGCGAGTGCACCTGTACCTCCGATAACTGCAACTCGGGTTCTGATTCTCGTTGCCTATCTTATTAGCTCAATGTCAGGGTATTCTTAAAAAAAGTTGATTTTACATAGAATATTATTTTGTCTATATTGTGTCGTGTTTTGTGAAGTGTTACATCCCTAGCGGTACTGATCATCTTTACATTTAAGAAGACAATTATTTAATTTCAATACTTTATTTAGGTATTTAAGAGGTCTGATAGCTGAGTTGTGAGTTATTTTTAATTTTTTTTTCCTTTTAGTTACATCAAATCTAGAAGAAAAAGGAACATAAACCCAAAAAAAATTTAAAGGACAAAGTAAAGTTTTTGTTTTTAAATTCATTTGAAAACTTTCTTTCATTTTATATAGAAGTTTATTATATAAAAGTATTTAAAGTAGACAGTCAATAGAAAGAAGTAGCAGCATACAAAACTTAAGAATTCAAGAAGAGAGAGCCCCTGACCCCCCCCCAAAAATTAAAATATTGGGTCTTTTCCAAAGATAACAGAGTAAGAAAAAAGAAGGCTAGAGCTCATATTAAACTAATAAATCACACAAAATTATTTCTTAATTTACATATTGATTATGCCACTTCTTAACAAGCACGAAGTACTTAATGAAATTTATATAAGATCATAAAAATATACAAGGACAATTCTACAAAAACATGCACAAATAATTGTCAAATAGAACTTCTGTATTATCTTAAAGGGCAGAAAAAATACAACATTTAAAAAATAATTGGTATGTTTAAAAAAAAATAAAAAAATAAATCTATAGGTTACCTGCTGTTCAGAGAGAGTTGATTTGGGACTAATGGCCCCATGTCTAAATAGGGGAGTAACCAGGGTGTGTTTCTGATTGTCTGGTTCAATAGAAGTTTGTAACTGAAAGAGGAAAAAATCTGAATCCATACAGACATAAGATTTTTAAAAAAAGAGAAAAAGTAAATGAGGCACTTATTAAACATCCGGAGAATAAATATTTGTTAAAAACTGCTATCAGTCTTACAACCCAATTATAAAATTAAATATTCTATTTCATGAATCAGAAACATTTATAATTTTTTATAAGAAAACAGATTTTTGTAAAGAAGCATAAATTAGTTTCACCAATGAGAATCTAATCTTAAGAGATTCTAAAATCGAGTAAAATTGAACAGACCTAGCAATAAATGAAAGAAGTTTCAAATCAAAACTTAAGATTCAAATCCACAGCAATTTATTTAGTCTACAAAAAAGTCTGCTCACTAATTTAAAACCAATTTAACAATATTTTGGCCTAAGCCATTTTAAAATTGCATATGAGGTAGAACCTCTTTCAAAAGAATGATCAAACTTAATCATTATAAGACAGACTCCCAAGTTACTAACTTTCTCATTTTTCAATTAACTTAAGAAAGCATCCTTCAAATTTTAATTTTTGGTCAAAACAAAATTTTCATTACACAGTCATTTTGAAATGTTTTTATCTTATTCATTAATATAAACATGCATAATATATACAGACATTAATTTCAATTAAAGTTATAGAAAGTTTATTCATAACATTTGATGCCCCCCTCCCTCACACATTCCTTACACATACTGTACATACATATGACATTATATTATTGTATATACTAGGAGATTGCTTCTCAAAATTGAAATTATGTGATGTGTAGATTATACATTTTCATAATTTACCTATTTTTAGATCTGAAATATTGAGAGAAATTTAAAATATCCTTAATATAAATTTAAAATTATCTTCAGTCTGAGCAACTTGTTCTCCAACCAGAGATAACTGATCAATACCCAATTGATATCGGTGAACCATGTTATTTTAAAATTGAAACCCCTCAAAAGATCTAAAACATGACAAAGCTATACAAACTAAATCATAAACAAATTCAGAAGAACAAATGTCAACAGATACTCAAAGCGCTAATGACCATCAGCAGTCGAAGCGCAATATATAAATAAGAAAAAAAAAAAAGCTACTCAACAGTTATTTATATGCACTTATAAAGTTATTATCTTAATGGATTGTTTTTTTTCTTTAATGAGTTAGCCTCCCATTTAACCACTTAGGGTCATGGAGGGAGAGATTATCTGCAGGTTGCCATCCCATTCCAAACATCTATGGCTCAGGAAAAGCTTTTATTTATAGATAAAAACTCGCCCAGGGTAGGTTTTGCCCGCAGTGCCAGGATTGCAAGACAGGATGGATCCCATGAGCTTTTATAAATAGAAATCATGGGAGGATTGCTTCCCATGACTCCGGTTATGGATTGTTAAGGCATTCAAAAGCTATGCTAAACAGCATCTGAAAGATTAGGAAGTAGATTCTCATAAATTACAGGGTCAGTGTAACCACTGAATTAAGCTAAAACTTAAATAATATTTAAATTGATAATAAATTATCCCTGATACATTATTCTGTATTTATGAAGGTCAAAATTCTTATGTAAATAATAATAAATACAAGAAACATATATAAAATGCAAGTTAAAAAAACAAATTATTTTACTAGCATAAGGATGTTTCGCCTTAGTTACCATATTAGTTACCAATGTCAAGGAGACTTGATAAACATGCAAAGAAGAAGAAAACATATGGATGAATGATAATTTTTGTGCTTGATTGGCAAAATGTAAAAAAAGAACCTTTAACTGCAAAGTTATTTAATATATTATATTTATGCTTAATTATTTAATATATTATATTTATTATATTATCCCATTAAAAGTATATCATGCAGAAGCTGCAAAAACGATCTTGTTTCATTAAAGATGGACATAGATAAGAGTAAATGAAACAGTCCTATGCAACCTGTAGACTGCCCCCCACTCCACAACCCTAAGTGTTTGAAAGGAAACAAAGGAAGATGACACTTATTTTTTTTTTTTTTAAATCTAGCTCTTTACTAGCTAGAAAAGAAAAATGGGGAAAGTGTTCATTCATTATAAAAAACAATGAGTGAGTAACACCCACCCACACACACACAATATATAAAAATCAACTTGAAAAAATCAGATTTTAGCTTCTCCTGGGTAGAATTGATGAAAAGTTGAAAAAAATTATTTGTTCCATAGAGTGATTCATTGAATCAGTGTGTATAACTTCATTTCTTCTAAAGGAACTGCTAAAATCAAAATCAAATTTAATTATAGATTATTCAACTTAAAAACAATTTTTGTTAATACCTGGTCAGTCCTATGTTGAGGAGTGTGAATCTCATGATCACTTCGATGTGAGCAAAGCCTATTTACTTGTGAATTACTGAGGGGAGCTATTCCACCAACAATACTCATGTCACTCCCATACCTTTTCCTAAAAAATACCAAATAAATTAATAAAGAAGTATCTTTTGAATTTCCCATAAAGACTTAAGAAGAAAGAGAAGCTTCACAGGTATTACAATTTTTTTTACAATTTATAATTGATAATTGTGATATATATATGTATATATGCTCCTCGTGATATTTTCTTTTTGTGTGTGCACTGCACTGTCTATCCGACCAGTTCTTGATTGCTATATATATATTTATNCGTTTTAATCCTCCTTTATCAGTCCCGAGCGCCCTAATCTAGGTACAGGGGCTGACTCGCCTGGACTCGCATCCCTTATCACCTAAATGCAGTTTCCCCCTACCTCTCTACCTACTCTGCTTCCAGATCTCATAGGAAACACTCAGCTTCCAGGTCTCATAGGAGATACTCTGCTTCCAGATCCCATAGGAACCACTCTGCTTCCGGTAGTAGACAAAGTGTTTAACGTATCCTCCGCCGCCATTTCGCTTTCTAACAGTAGTATTAATTCATGCCGCCTTATGCGCCTCCCCGTTACAATACAGTCCATTACTCCTCGTCCCCTCACCACTACCACTTATTCCCAGAAGGTAAGTGCTCTGAATTTTTGGGTTTTTTGCTTGGCCGAGTTACCTCTACCTTTAATTTCAGGGCCGCTTTGGAAGAAGGACTGCAGGTGAGAGCAAGGACCGTGCTGCTTGCTGAAACTACATTGTAAGTTGTAATTTGTTACCTATTATTTTCAATTTTTTCTTTCTTTTCCTTTTATTTCTTAATATTAAATATTTATTCTTTATTAGTCACATTTGGTCCACCGAGCCGTGGATATTAATTAAAATTTGGTCCACCGAGCCGTGGATATTAACTAAAATTTGTTCCACCGGGCCGCGGATATTAATTAAAACCAGATCCACCGGGCCGTGGATATTAATTCAAAAAACAATTTTTTAGACCTCTCCATCGTGTGGCTCTATGTACAGACATAGAAAAAATGTATCGCCAAGTAATGGTGTGTCCTGCTGATAGGCGTTACCAACATATTTATTGGCGCCCCTCTCCTGAATCTGAATTGATAGAATTCGAATTGAACACTGTCACATATGGAGCCACACCCTCTGCCTTTTTAGCCATTAGAGTTCTGCATCAGCTGGTCCAAGATGAAGGCTCTTGTTTTCCAGAAGCTTCCGATACCCTTCTACATAGTACTTACGTTGATGACATCATAAGTGGCACTGATGATGTTGATTCGGCTCTTTCGTTGCGTCAACAATTGACGGAACTTTAAAAAAAGGGAGGTTTCTCTCTAAGTAAATTTTCAAGCAGCCATAACAGAGTGTTGGAAGGTTTACCTTCCGACCGTATAGAAACAAAATTCGACTTTTCTAAAGAGGAGAGTACAGTCAAAATTTTGGGGCTAACATGGGACCCTTCCACCGATTCCTTTATGCTCTTCGTATCTCTATTTAATCTTAAATGAACCAAATGCAATATACTGTCCTATATTGCGCATATTTTTGACCCCGTTGGATTCCTCGCCCCCGTCATTATGAATTTTAAGCGGATCATGCAAGGTTTGTGGTTGGCCAAAGTTGATTGGGAGATAATAAAAATACATATTTCTTAAATTGTACTTTTTGGATCAACCTTGACCGAACCCGAACCAAAAACATCAATTAGTAATCTCTATGGTGAAAAAACTCTATTTGAACATTAATTTTTTTTTTTTCTTAGAGCCAAATTGATTGATTTTTTTTTTTTTTTTTTTATAACTTTCCAATTATTTTTTTAAACTTTGATTTTCAAAATTTAGTTTATTTATGGAAAATTCAAATTCATTTATAGAAAATATTTAGTTTCTTTAAAGAAAATATTCATTAAGTGATTTTGGGTATATTCCACATTTTCAAATAAAAAAAATGATAATTTTGAATAGTTATAGGTTTGTTGGTCGAGTATTATGCTGCAAAAATTAGTCAGGGTTTCAGCAGGATCAGAAAAAAAAAGTAGTCCAAAATTTTTGGGTAATAATTTTATGATGGCCGATGTTTCGACTTAACTTGTGAGTCATCATCAGGGCTGAAATACAATACACACAATTGTGTGTCAGTAACAGATTAAATTATTTTAAAAATTTCATTTGAATAAATAGAACTACAATAGGCTGAGAAGAAAGAAAATTAGGCAAATCAAGGGAGAAATCCAAACTCCACCCATAATTAACAAGAATAAATTCTAACAGGCGAATAGTAACTACAGAAAAAATAGCTTAGAAACTAATAAAATTGAAATTAACCCAGATATAAAGCTGAGAAAAACAGAAATTTTAAGCAAGTATAAGAAGAAAAATTCATAACAAGATATATTAACTCAAATTGAGAAGGGTGTTCATGAAGACCTAAATGCTTAAATAGTACCTGATTCTCTCCATAATCGTGGAAATAATCAATAAGAGAAGATATGGATAGTCTTATTGACTGTTTGTAGAAAATTTTAATGAAAACTAAATTATAAATAAGAAATTAGGGAAGAAAAAAAATAGTATTCGATGAAAAATTGGAAAAAAATACGTAAATCAACTAAACCTAAAATTATTGAAAAATTGTTTGGAACAAAAGGAGAGTTTTTTGACCATAGATATTATTATTAGATGATTTTAGGTGAGGTTCGGTCCTGCCTTGATCAAACCCCAACTAAAATCATCTAATAATGTTTGGAACAAATTTTGAAGACATACTGGAGCAGAGGAGTAATAATAATTCATTTATTATAAATTTAAAAGCCTAAAACTTAAATTGATCCCCTATAGAGGAAAAATAATAATAAAGAGGTAGACTTATGTGGTATGGTGTCATATAATTAAAAACAGCTTTGTCCACACAGAGTAATAAACAACAATTTAAAAGAATTTAAAAAAATTGTGAAAATCAAGCCTTAATAGTCTTAACCTTTTCATCAGAGATTAAAATAAAAATAAGCAAAAAAAAAGAGCTAAATTTTAGGTTAAACTCACTTTCCATCAGGCCTAGTGATAGAGTGTCTGAGGGAGCCTGGTCGACTACCACCTATAATATGACCTTGACTCAGTTCCTCCTCTGCTGAGAAAAATCCTTCAGACTGGTTTTCGCTACACATTGAGATGGTTCGTTGAACAAGCTGCTCCTGGATAGAATGGTCTGACTCAGATGGATCTACGTCATGCTAAAAAAAATAAAATGTTCTTAAAACATGATTATTGCAAAGTATGTTAAACAATAAATCCCATGGAATAAATCCCATGGAAATTAAAATTAAGTAATCCTATATTATTTCCTTTAACTTTAGGATAGCCAAAGGTACATAAGAAATATATATAAAACTAAAAACTAGCTAAATAAGGAATAAATAAATAAGCAAATAAGAAAAAAGAAACTATAAATAACAAGAAAATTTAACACAATGAAAAACTAACTAAACATACAAACAAACAAAAATAAATAAAATGTGAATAAATATGAAAAATATTATGAAATATAATTCCATACAATAAATAATTTGATGTCCATCAAATTCTTCAATATTTTTTCCATCTCACATTTATTCATATAATTTTTTTCAAGCAAAACCATGAGGAAATTTTTAAATTCTGGCGGTAGATTGCCCATCAATAAATTTGCTTCTACTAGTCATTTTCCATATTTTAGTAATGACTAGTTTCTTAGTACTCTTCTGTGGTTAGTAAGTAGTGTAAAGTCATATATTGAATGTAGGTATATCTGCTCATGTTAAAGAGACAGTTAGGAAAGTCTTTAATTTTATATCTATAAAAAAAACTATTGACTGCAACCTCTCCTGTAGTGAGTCAGGTCTGTCCATTTGTTTCAATTTATACAGTATGTTTATATGTCAGGTATAAATGTGTATTTATCTAGATTTGTGTGTATTTTCCATCTTTACTGCCATTGTATTAGTGCCTGTTTGTATAATATATGTTTTAGGTTAATTATAATGGTCTTTAATTTGTGTATGTGTATATGTGTGTGTGTATGTATATATATATGTATAATATCTTTGTTGTGAAGAAGGTAAACANATATAAATTATTTATTTAAAAAATCAATAAATTAAATGATAAAGGTTTAGCAATGAAATTATATAATAATATACTTGATTATGAGGAATGAGCTAGGCTAAACATATTCTTCAAGTACTAGGAGAAAGGAAAACAATCGGGATCTAAGCAGAATGAGTGATGCAGGATAGAGGATAAATAAGAGACCAGAGGAACATAATCGAATATTAAGGTTTGGAAAGGATGGTGAATTTGAATTAGAAGAGATCAAAGACATAATTTAAGAATCGAGTGGAAATGATCATATAAAGGAAGGAACAAAAAAATACTGATATTAGAAGAAAGAGATGAGCCACATTATATGATTTGAAAAAGTGCTCATAAGCCTTTTAAGAAAAACCTCAAGATCCCCAGAGAGCTCCCCCCCCCCCCCCCCCTCCCTACACAAAACATGCAGTTAAAGTGAAGAAAGGCAAAGGAAGAAACCAAAAGCTGACGGTTCAAAGGAGGGAGAATAGGACAAAGAAACAATTAAAACACTTGAGAGTAGAGATGAAGCAACAGGTGATCAAGAGACAGACACACGATTTCCAGGACAGGATTTGGTAAAAGATAAGGCCGGGTGGGTTTCTTGGCTGTAGGAACAAGCTGGATAAGTGTGAAATTTATCTGGAAGGGAAGATTAGATTATGCATATCTAAGAAAAATATCAAATTGTAAATAATATATTGAAATATTAATAAAACTAAATTTATTCAAAAATTTTTTTAAAACATAAATTTATTTTATCGCTTCAAGTATATTAAATAACATTTCCATGCCTAAATTAATCTGTTCTCTTTAAATAGGAAAATTTAATCATAGAAAATTGGAAAACTGCAGAAACATAAATGCATATTTCAACATATTTGTAATTAATGAAAAATTAAAGTCAATAGGAATAACTATCTCCAAGTTTTAGCTTTTATATAAAATTTAAATATTTAAATTAACTTCATAGAAAATTTTGATCAAGTTACTATCAGTTCAGTAATTTTTGTTTACAATTTACAACAGTAGATTAGCTATTGATCAAATAAAATTGCAGACATATAGCTAGTACACTATATTAGACTCTTTCACTCTCCAATAATAGCCATTTATTTAGATAAAAACTATTGCAAATATAACAAAGATTAAGTGAAAAAAATGTAAAGCCTAATGTGTTGATCTGAATAGCACACAATTTACATCAAATTTTTTTTTTTATTTGTCTTCGTATATTATGGGTCTTAAAACATAAAATATAAAATTTGAAGGAGGGTTGTTATATTGATTTTCAGATCAAATTAAAATTGGTTTAAATTTAAGGAAAAAAAAATAATAATATTTCACAGCTGCTGAAGAAATTTAAATAACAAAAGTAAAAAAAATCAACAAAGGTAAGATAATAGAATAATCATAGAAACACTAAGAAAAACCTACCCTAAACAAGTTATCTGATGGAAAAATGTATCAAAAATATACTAATTAATCATAAAGGACATTAACTACTTTACACTGACCTGCTGTGATTTATTACTGTTGACAAGAGTATTGTACTGTTGTGCAGTTGAATTGAAATAGTCAACAGCTAGTTTTGAATCTGAGATACTAGATTTTGGCTGGCTCTCACATGACTCCTGGGGGACGCTAAGAATACTCCTTGTTTTCTCAGTTCCAGTGGTTAGCCTTAATTCTGAGTCAAGTTGGGGAGGAAATAAGCTCGTTGGACTTGAGTCCAGTAGACGGGAATATGGAACATCACGAGTATTTCCATTAGAGCTTCTAGCAATATGAAATAAGAAAATAAATTAATAAGTATGATTGTAAAAAATAAATACATTTTTAATTAGGGAGAAAATTATTTTTTGAAAAAATAAACTTTAACTCATTATTTTAAAAAATAACATTTTTTAATAAGAATTATAATAGATAATGTTTTGTTTTTTTAACTTTTGACCTCCCCTCGTAAATCCATCCCAAAGATAATTTCCCTGCTTTTAACATGTAATATAAGTCCTTCATAATATCTCTGGGTAGTACCTCGGTCAGTTTCTTTTAATTTAAAGGAACACATCATTTATCTAATTATACAACAAAAAAAAAACATTTTTTTAAAAGTAAATCTTTATTTATTACATTCTGTTACTTAACATCTTGTAATTTGATAATTGATACAATAAATAAATCTTTAAAAAAATATGCATATATAAAAAAATAAAAATAAAATCAACAATAAAACAAATAAATGGTCATCACAGTGCAGGGAGAAGGGACCCATCAATCCTACTCCCAGTAAGTTTAGGCATTAAGGCCCAGGAGGTCCCGAGGCCATCTCTGTTTTAGTCGCCGGGAGGTTGTGAGGATGGAGTCCGACGACAGGGATTGGGCATATGGATTGGGATGAAATTGGAGTTTACTATGGAAGAGCTTGAAGCGGGTGGAGATAAGGACTTTTGTTGAAGTCATTCAACATTTATTTTTATTTAATCAATATTACGCTATTAATCCAACGATTAGCGTACTGCCAACATCTCACCGAAGCCGTACTTAGGCCGACACTGCCTGCACACCTGTCTTTGACTGCCGGCCGGCCTCATCAATTCAACCAGACTACCTTTTCTTCCTCACCCGGATTCGACGCAGTGTGTGATTTCAACATTTTTGTGTTCCGTGGGCTCACTATCAGGTCAGACCTATAATTTATTCCTTCTCTCTCTCCTTCGTACAACAAAGAATCTTCTTCACACAAATTGTACAAACTATTTATGTTTATTGTTTATTAATTAATTATTGGATTTGTTATTTTTACATTAAGGTAATTTATTTTTAATTCCCTTGAATACAATTTTTTATTTATTTATTGATCTAGTGTCAATAAACCAATTTCATTGTAAACCTATAAATTCTGCGCCTTTTATTTCTTAAAACATCAAAATTTTTCTTGCTTCCTTTTTTATTGAAATTGAAAATAATTTATATACTCATTATATTCATTTATGCTATACCAATATTATTGTGAGCTAATTCAGAAGTCACAATCAATATTGGGAGAGTCATTATAGCCTAAACTACTACAACCACACCCGGCATTTAGTGTATGAGGATTTTTACCCTTGGTTCAGCCTCCGCACGCAACAACTTTGACAAAAGGAATATTAAAGTCGTGATGAAGGGTAGAGTTGGACACATAATATGGAGCATTAGCAAATAATCTGAGAATTTTGAACTGAAAGGATTGTATATATTGGATATTGAAAGGCTTAGCGGCACCCCACAGTTCTGCACCGTAGGTCCAGATTGGTCGTATTATGAAGATGGTCAGTTTATTTTCTAAATGAGTTGTGAGCGCCTATTTATAAGCCTGTATAAGAGTGGCGTCTATTGAGTTTTTGTCGTTTGATTTTAGTATGTTCATTCCAGTTGAGAAGTCTGAATCAGAGAGAGGTATAGGGATGTTATTGTGTGTAACATTAGCAGGAGAATCTTTTCTTAGTTGAAAATTTACTTGTACGCATTTGGACTCATTTATTTTAATTCTCCATTTACTGCACCGAGGTGGTTTTGTAAAATGTTAGAAGCGGTTTTGGAATCAGAATGGAAGGAGAGGATCGCTTTGTCATCTGCAAAGAGGGCGTATTAGGATGAGCAGGGATGTCTGCAGTATAAAGGATAAAAAGGATGGGTCCAAGCACACAGCCCTGTGGACCACCCGCTTTCACAGAGTAGTGTTCGGAGTAATCTGATCCTTGCCGGACCCTAAAAAAATGGTTAGAAAGATAAGATTTGAGGAATAGGTAGATGGTACTTGTAAATATGGACTTCAGCTTATATAATAGTCCAGTATGCCATACTCGGTCAAATACTTGAGTGACATCTAAGAATGCACCAGGAGAAAATTATTTCGAGGGAAGAGGAAATAAAGTCTACAACACGAAACACCTCTTGGAATGTAGAATGATGGGATCGAAAACTAAACTGATGATTAGGAAGAATATTTAAGGTAGTTATTATAGGTATTATTCGTTTTAAAAGAACTTTCTCAAATACCTTGGAAAGTAAAGGAAGAAGGCTAATTGGTCGATAGGATATTGTGTTAGAAGAAGGTTTACCGGTTATGGGAAATAGGATTATTTCAGAAAATTTACAGAGAAGTGGAAAATGTGTGATTCGAAGGATACAATTATAGAGATAAGTCAGGAAAACAATTGCCTTTTGGGGTAGATTTCGAAGTATTAGCCCGGTGATAAGGTCATAGTCGGGTGCTTTAAGCTTAGGCAGATGGTTTATAATGTACTAGACCTCAGAAAGTGTCACAGCCATAATCGGTAAGGACATTGGTAATGGTATATCTGGTGACTCCTCAACCTCTGCATTATTCGACAAGTTATCGGGATCTAGATGAGGAGTGAATGTTTGCTTTAAATGCTGGGCAAACATTTGGGCCTAGTCTTTGTCGGAAGAGGCCCAAGAACCATCTTCTCGACTTAAGGGGGCAGAAGGTTCATGATACTTCAGAATCCTGCGAGTAGCAGTCCAGAGGGATTTGTCTCCTTTTGAGAGGCTAGACAGGTAGGCATTAAATGCCTTATTTCCAAAAGCACCTAGTTTTTGCTTTATGTCTATACCTCTGGAGCAGGGCTCAAGCTTGATGCTTAGCTTGTATGAGGATTTTATGTAATCAGGGAGGGGTTCAGCTTAATTTACAGTGTAGCGGGTGCTGGTGGGTTTCAAGTTAGCCTTCCAAAGCGTTGCTGAATCTTTATAGTAAAAAACTGGACACCATCATCCAGCTCCTCAGAGGTTTTTAAGGAGATTCCGGGGTCATGTGACTCTTCTAGGTCTAGGAGAGCTCTAAATAGTGGCCAGTCAATGGGACCACTTATTAAGGTTGGTGGCAATTGTCTAGGGATAGGTGGGAGAGACAGTGTAAGGAGGACAGGGTTGTGATCAGAGGAAAGTTCATTTAATGTTTTTACAGAGTGATGGTAGGTAATAAGATTTTTACATATCAAGAAATCTAGGATATCAGGAACACAGTTTACATTGGTGGGCCAATAGGTGGGAGAGGAAGGACTTAAGAGTGGAGAGATTGTGAGAGGAGATAGCATTATACAGAGCACGGCCACTGGAGTTGGTCATTCTTGTGCCCCACTGCAAATGTTTCGTTTTATAGTCGGGGATATTAAAGAAAATTTTATCCTATTCTGGAATCAAATAAATATTTTTATGAATGGGCAGCATTATTCATATTTCCCATAATTTTAAAGAATTTAATTAGAGATGTAGGCTTATTTAAGGGGATCTGTTCAGGCCTCCCAAGTATGGCACTAAAGGTTCCAAACCCTGTCCCAGGAAGGATAGGATTATAGGATATAAATCTAGAAATAAAAGCCTGACCATGGGTTTTTATCCTAAATAACTTAAGTTTTCCTCCAAAAGTTAAAATAAAAATAAATAAATAAAAGAAAGAAAAAACCTTATTAATTCTATTAAGCACGACTGTGTTATCATAAGAAGTGCTAATCAACTGGCCTTCACCACCTTAAATAACACAATAGGATAGATTGACTAAATTTTGAATAGATTAAAATAAATTTTACAGAGCAATTAAACTAAAGTATTTTACACACTTAATAAATTATCAAAATTAATATGAGATAGGAAACAAAAGCAAAAACATATTTGGTGTTTAAGATCCAGAATAATCACTAAGATCCAATATAATAAAATTAAAAGATAGAATTATAAATCATTACAAACAAGCTACTTTTTTTTTCTTTATATAGGTCTTTTATTCAGTCCTCATGCAAATAAAATGCATAATAGTAACACATAATTCATCAAGACCTGCTCTATGGAGATAGCATAGCATGGGGATAGTGTATACATTGCACATTAAAATCTAAAGAGAGATTATACCACATAAAGCAAATTATTAATAGAAAACTACATTCTACTCCCAATTTAGGTTATCATTAAATCCAAGTGTGCAAAAGGGTAATTTTTTAAAGCAACTACTCAATCCTGACTGCCTATTATTATAATTTAAAGTATACATTTTTACTAATGAGACTGATAAAAGAGACTAGCTCAGTATGAATACTTAATCAGCAGACCAATTAATTTCTACACGACAAATATTATTATGAGAAAAAAAGAGGAGGGGGTAGGAAAGATCACGGGATATTTAAGTGCTAGGGTATTAATCAAGTGGTAAAAATTTATCTATGATTCTCATATGTTTAAATATTTTATTTTCTCAATTTAATCATGTTTTATAAATGTAAAATTTAAATTATGAAATAAAAAATGCAGATGCCAAAGGATAGTTATTCAATGGCTGTAATCCACTCCCTCTTGTTTTAACAGCCTGTATCCATTGGTTATTGAGCATGTATGCTAAAAGCTATTGAGCTTCTGCGGTGATTTATTGTGGCAGATTTACTGTTGAATCAAAACTTCAGTATATTTATTTTTAACCAAACTGCTCACAAAAATTAGGGTATGCTAACTGTTTTGGATCGTCAATACATATTTAATGCTTCAAACAAATTTAGCAATATAATCTCAAAAGAAAACTTTTCTGTAAAGGTTATGAACCCTTTCAATGTGATTTCATTGATTCTGATAACCTTTAACTCTTATTTTTATCCATACCATAAGAAAAAGCTTGGGCATTACTTAATCACTTCATTTTTTTAAATTCTGTCCTGGGCAAAGAAATAGTTGAAGACATTTCTTAAAATAATACAATTGGTGGTTACAATCATTTCATTCCTTTCAAAATCTAAGGAAAGTTCAGTGCTTTCAATTTTGCTATCCCAGCTTGCCTATTAAGATACAAAATTTAATTCACTTGAGTTTCCCCTAATACCTATTACTTCTTTATCAATGTTATTTTCTTAAATTTCTAAAATCTATAAATAGTACTAATAAAGTTGGCTGAAGGCTTCCACTGCCTGCTGCTATCTCTGAATTTCATATTATTGGAGTAAAAATATAAAATTGACATTTAGAATGTCCATAGTGTTATATAAATTGAATTCCAGATTATGATAGGAATTCTTTACTGTGTAAAGTAAGACACAAAAAGGTAATTAAATGAAAAATACCAGTTATAAATTTTGGCAAGAAACTAAAAATAGTTTAAAAATCAAAAACTAGAATAATATTCAAAAAGGTTGAGGATACTCAAACACACATTAAACTTGGAAAATGAAATTTCAAAAATTACAATTACATTAAATGCAATTAAAACATACATAATGTACACAGAACAAATTAGAGATTTAGATTTAAAAAATAACTTTATCTATCTGTAGCATTTGTCAGGTGTGTCATACCAGCGCATTAAATCAAATAGAAAGATTCAGCAGCGTGACCTAAAACTCTAAACAAGCATTCCCAGTAAGGTTTCATTCCCATGCATTAACAAAATTGTAGGTATGTAGAATAAAATAGAATAAAACAACAATAAATTTACTATAATTAGTTTTGTTGCAAACATATCCTTAACACATTCACTGCCAAAATAATTGTCAAATCCTCCATGAGTGGCTCATTTAAAATTAATTTTGTTAATTCATTTGTTGTAATCCATATAAAAGTAATATGATTTTTTTTTTTTTTACTGCCTTTATTCATTTATTTAACCAGAATATATTTCTCATAATTTTATTATTTTGCAAGGATGGAAAGAAAAATGAACAACAGAATCACTTACTTCGAGGCAGTAACTTATAAGTAATAAAAAAATATTAATTATTACATTAATATAACATTAATNTGCTATCAAGCTTTAGTGGTATTTATGTAATGTTTGTTTTTAAATGGTAAATTACTGAAGGAAATATATATGTATATATATATATATTTTTTTTTTCATAAATAGGCATATTAATAAATTATTGGAAAATATACTTTCATTTAATTTGGTTAATGATAAATATTTTACTAAATAATTGTTAAAAATTACTATCAACTCCCCCGTCCTGATTCTTATTCAGGTGAGATCTACCTCTGGATCTTTGTGAGCTTATAGTTCTTTATCCAAATCTAAGAGATCCCACTAAATACAGAGACAAGAAAATAAGTCATCACAAAATATGTATTAAAACACTTTAAAATCATTATAGTATAATTAATAATGTTTTTCAATACATTTTTTCAGAATAAATTAAATATCTTTAGCTTAAAGTATGAGATAAGTTTGAGATTATTTAAAGAGAAAATATTTTGTAAATTTAATAATTAGATATATTAATGTACATTATTAAAGTATGTATCATTACTATATATTTTATTATAATAATAAAAGAAAAAAAATGCAGTTCTACTGGTCTATACATACTTCATTTAGTAAATACAATATTTATCTTGGAGGTTCCCATAAGATAATTTAATTTTTATTTCATTCTTCATGAATGGTATTGGTCAATAATATGTTTTGTCTTATTTTTTCTACTATCCTCAAGACTTAAAATTCTTATTTTAAAGGATTGGGTGGATTTTAATCTAATTTTTTTTTATTAGTAACATTTTGGGTCACTTCCAAACCTAGTTAAAAAAATAATAAAATGTCTTAATTCTATATTTATCAAACCTTAATAAATAAAATGTAATAACTATTCTCTTATATACCAATTTGGAAACAATGAATGTGCTAAGTATAAGTACATCTAGGTCTAGCTAATAAAGTGGCCAACTATTTACCTATTGGGAGTAGTAGAGGTATATGAGAACCTCCTAGGCTGACTAGATTTGATACTTGCTACAGGACTGGGGGTTTCTACTTTCCTCCTGTCCCTGTGGTGGTCTGTAACTGACCTGGATCTCTCCACTCTAGTCTCTGTATGAGGGCTATCAGCCACATCTCCTACACCTTGGTTCATCTACAGAAAGCAAACAATAAAAAAACATGTTCAGTTTCAATCACAAATCCAAAATGCAGTTACAACAACAATGGACAGTACATTTTAAAAGTACAACAATTACAACCAAATAGATATTTTGATCAAAATGATCAATTTCAAGTTGTCCCTCATTTAGGGTCACAGAGGAGCTAGAATGATGGTTTCAGTCCCAAGAAAAATAAACCATACCATTAAGCCAAGAGCCAACCTGGAATATTTAAATCCTTCAGATATAACATTAAAAGTAAGAACAGGATAGAATACAAAAATTCGGGCATTTAAAAAACAAAAAATGAATAACAATTAGATCAAAAATAAAGACAACAGTTTAAAGACTAATTTCAAATAATAAAATTCAGTACATTGAAATTAAAATAATAAATACTTGGGTTAATTTTAAATTACAGTAAATAGACTAATGTTATTTATATCAAATACTACTTAGCAATTTCAGAAGCAAAAGCCAATTTAAATGGATATCTGGAGGACCTTAGCTCCTTAAATGTAGTGTTCTTTGTGATAGGTCTTAGTAACTATGTTAATTATATGCTATATGAGAGTACATCTGTGTATGGTGCCCCATTGAGGTTGGCTTTACATAAACTCTCACTAAACCCGTAAGAACTGAACTGAACAGTTTATTAATATTCCCTTATCACCCATTATATATGTATGTATGTATGTATGTATGTATGTATGTATGTATGTATGTATGTATGTATGTATGTATGTATGTATGTATGTATGTATGTATGTATGTATGTATGTATGTATGTATGTATGTATGTATGTATGTATGTATGTATGTATGTATGTATGTATGTATGTATGTATGTATGTATGTATGTATGTATGTATGTATGTATGTATGTATGTATGTATGTATGTATGTATGTATGTATGTATGTATGTATGTATGTATGTATGTATGTATGTATGTATGTATGTATGTATGTATGTATGTATGTATGTATGTATGTATGTATGTATGTATGTATGTATGTATGTATGTATGTATGTATGTATGTATGTATGTATGTATGTATGTATGTATGTATGTATGTATGTATGTATGTATGTATGTATGTATGTATGTATGTATGTATGTATGTATGTATGTATGTATGTATGTATGTATGTATGTATGTATGTATGTATGTATGTATGTATGTATGTATGTATGTATGTATGTATGTATGTATGTATGTATGTATGTATGTATGTATGTATGTATGTATGTATGTATGTATGTATGTATGTATGTATGTATGTATGTATGTATGTATGTATGTATGTATGTATGTATGTATGTATGTATGTATGTATGTATGTATGTATGTATGTATGTATGTATGTATGTATGTATGTATGTATGTATGTATGTATGTATGTATGTATGTATGTATGTATGTATGTATGTATGTATGTATGTATGTATGTATGTATGTATGTATGTATGTATGTATGTATGTATGTATGTATGTATGTATGTATGTATGTATGTATGTATGTATGTATGTATGTATGTATGTATGTATGTATGTATGTATGTATGTATGTATGTATGTATGTATGTATGTATGTATGTATGTATGTATGTATGTATGTATGTATGTATGTATGTATGTATGTATGTATGTATGTATGTATGTATGTATGTATGTATGTATGTATGTATGTATGTATGTATGTATGTATGTATGTATGTATGTATGTATGTATGTATGTATGTATGTATGTATGTATGTATGTATGTATGTATGTATGTATGTATGTATGTATGTATGTATGTATGTATGTATGTATGTATGTATGTATGTATGTATGTATGTATGTATGTATGTATGTATGTATGTATGTATGTATGTATGTATGTATGTATGTATGTATGTATGTATGTATGTATGTATGTATGTATGTATGTATGTATGTATGTATGTATGTATGTATGTATGTATGTATGTATGTATGTATGTATGTATGTATGTATGTATGTATGTATGTATGTATGTATGTATGTATGTATGTATGTATGTATGTATGTATGTATGTATGTATGTATGTATGTATGTATGTATGTATGTATGTATGTATGTATGTATGTATGTATGTATGTATGTATGTATGTATGTATGTATGTATGTATGTATGTATGTATGTATGTATGTATGTATGTATGTATGTATGTATGTATGTATGTATGTATGTATGTATGTATGTATGTATGTATGTATGTATGTATGTATGTATGTATGTATGTATGTATGTATGTATGTATGTATGTATGTATGTATGTATGTATGTATGTATGTATGTATGTATGTATGTATGTATGTATGTATGTATGTATGTATGTATGTATGTATGTATGTATGTATGTATGTATGTATGTATGTATGTATGTATGTATGTATGTATGTATGTATGTATGTATGTATGTATGTATGTATGTATGTATGTATGTATGTATGTATGTATGTATGTATGTATGTATGTATGTATGTATGTATGTATGTATGTATGTATGTATGTATNTATATGACCCACTTAATTAGTAAAAAAAAAAGTATTTGTAGTATTTACACATAAAAGAAGAAAGGAAAGAGTGCCAGTCTAAAAAATCAAAAGAAAAAGGAGGAAAGAATTTTGACAGCTGGGTTTTCCTTAGCTGAAGACTACTTTATTTGAGCTTTCCTTCTAACAAATCAAAGGGACTTGGCTAGCTTGAGCACAAACCACTTCTTTTTTTTTTGTTTTGTTTCCTCCTCTTCGTTGTTAATCCATTTTCTTTAATATGTACTTTTACTGAATTTATATTTATAATTATTTAATATTTTAATTTGTTTTATGTAACAAGTANTATATGCATGTGTGTATATTTTAATTTGTTTTATGTAACAAGTACATTGTATACAATTATTATATGCCTTACATAAAATAAAGTAAATAAATGCCCTTATGGGAAGGTTACTGTCATAAGGAGGAAAAAAAAAAAAAAAAAAAAAAAAAGCTACAAGGATTACCTTCAGGCCAGTTGGTCGGGGAGTAGAGTCCAAAGTGGCAGTGATAGCAGGCTCAAGAATATTTACATTATGAGAGTTATAAGGGGGTGTGTGAAATACCAGATGGTAGTCATGTAAAATACTTTGTCCAAATCCAGGATCTTTTCCAGGCTCATTTATCCTTGAAAAAATGAAAATGTTTTAGATCAAAGTAGCACATGTTTTTACAAAATTTGGAAGACAATTATTAAATCAACTAGGTATGATAGTCTGTAAAAAAATTTTATCTCTGTTTGATAACAATATAATAGTGATTTCATGTACTTTAATAGTGAAAGAGTATTTCTCACTAGTGGGTGTATTATTTAGTTTAGAGTAATGAAACCCAACACAGATATGATTCATTGAAGAGAAATATTTTAGGAGTTACACAAAAAAAAAATTGAACCTTAGAAATGGGTATGGATTTTCCTGAACCATTTTAATATTAGATGATTTTAGTTAGGGTTCAGTCAAGGTTGATCCAAAAAAAATACAAATTTAAAAAAAAGTGTACTTTTTTAAAAGATTATCTGCCAACTTTTCAGCATACATTGTAAGCCACTTAATCATGGAAATGTGAACTTAGGGACAGGACATCCTCTCTCGACTTCATGATAGGATGAAGGATCTACCTTGACCGAACCCCAACTAAAATCATCTAATAATAATATCTACGGTCAAAAAACTCTCCTTTTGAACATAAATTTTAATATTACCACCTAGACGCTGATATTCTGATTAGAGCAATGAGACAGAACCTTGGTGTGTTTATTGTTAAAATAAATATTTTAGGAGTTACACAACAATTTTGATTGTCTTCAAAAGTGGAGGTTTACTAAACTAAGAATATCAATTTAACGGTTTATAAGCCAAAATATTTTCTTAAATAAATTATTTGACATGTAAATTTTAAATGTAAAAGAAAAGGCTGTTATTATTAAATGAAATTGGACAAAAAAAAGGCGGGGTGATCAAATGACATGTCAAATGCAAGTGGAAAAAAAAAAAAAAAA
>KZ806870.1:121653-147196 GCA_000696205.2 Oncopeltus fasciatus
TATATATATATATACAGAAAATGAAACACTCGTGGCGTTTACATACGGGAATGTGTGTATAGGCGCACTCTCTCGTCTTCAGTTGCAAATCTGAAGCCTAGTATCTCTTTAATTCTCACTGACGAAGGGCTAGAGACCCCCAAAAATTTTGCTTCTTGTGATATTTTCTTTTTGTGCGCGCACTTCACTCTCTATCCAACCTGTTCTTGAGATTGATATATATATATATATCATTCTTATCCATGTGGATCTTAAATAATTAATATACAAACCTTCTTTACTGGGCTTCAAAAAGAAAAACAAATTTTGACTTACTTGAGAAGAGGTCATCTTTCCACTAAGTTTTCCAAGCTGCAATTCAAGAAGCCAAGCATACTCCAATGTCTCCTGATCTAAATCTCTACCCTCATCACTGAACATTGCTTGTCCTCTCAACTAAAAAGACAAAAAAGATTTGTGTTTGTGTGTGTGTGTGCGCGCGCATGCGCATGTGTGTATACAGACACATGTACACATGCACTAACGCACACATATATACAGTAGTATATATGACTCATATACCAAAGGTCCTAGGATTGTATACAAGTTCCCTAGGTCTTCTTTCCGAACTATTAATTACAAATTGAAATGGAGAGTTTTTGGCCATAGAGATTATTGGTAGAGATTTTTGTTGGGGTTCGGTCAAGGTATAACCAAAAACTATAATTTTAAGAAATGTGTATTTTTTAATTATCTGCCAATGTTTCGGCTTACATTATAAGCCATCTTCAGGACTGTTGAAATACAATATCATTTAAAAAAACATTTAAAAAAAATTATAATGATTTACATTATTATATCATAGAATAGTCATAACTAAAAGTAATGTGATATCGAATGATGTGGAAAAAATAACAACTGTGTAGAAAAATTAATTCACCACAGCTACCTATCATGAAGGCAAGAGGGGACTGATCTGCAATAATTCCTATATTTTTCCTGACATTGCCTCCTTTGATGCAGGTTGCTCTCCCTTTGCGCCTACTGCCTCATACCCCCCACCCTTCCACCACCCACATTGTCCATCTCTCCAATTTCCAAACCCTACCTCTCAGTTATGAATACGGGATCCAAGTGACAAGACGTCCCCTCTCGCCTTCATGATAGGTGTGTGGTGAATTAATTTTTCTGAACAGTTGTCATTTTTTCTACACAGTTGTTACTTTTCCACAAAATTTTATATCACATTGCTTTTAGTTATGACTGTTCTATGTAATCATTTAATAATAATCTATATAATTGGCATTTTTTCTTTTTTTTTAATGTTTTATATACATTTATTTATTTTATGACATTGTATTTCAGCCTTGAAGATGGCTTACAATGTAAGATAATTTAAAAATACACATTTAATAAATTGAATTTTTTTGTAACTATCGACTGAACCCTTATGACTGAATCTACTATTAGTTACAAAGTTCCCTTCCAAGGTACACTATAAGTTTGAAGGAGGACTATCCTCTGTGTAATAAAAAATACAACCCAATACAATATATGCATATTATGTGAGGAATCATCATTTTTTATACCCTATAGAGAACTGATAGCCCTCCTTCAGACTATATGTGTGTGTATAGTTTATGAACCAGTGTCCAGTATGGCTCCCAATGTGCTGAACATGATAAATATGCTATTAGGCCCATGAAAGGTGTAAAACTTCATTATCATGATTGATCTGTGGATAGTAATAAGTTGTACGGCCTTCATCTTTGGGTTAGATAATATTTCTGCACAGTTACATTTTTCACTTTTATTCCACCCTTCCAAAACCTCTTAAATGTACTTCAATTGCAGGCACTTTTATCTGACACTTACTGGGTCCTTCATAATTTACCATTCAGTGAACTACCTAGTTCCTTTATTTATAAATACCAATAATATTAGTATTAGAATTTTCTCTTTCCTCTTTTTTTTTCTCTATCTCTAGTTCCATTATCTTGGCTCACAGCAATGAGACTAAAATTTGAAGTTATTTTCAAAATAAAATTAAATTTTATTTAATTAGCTATGATAGAATGTTTAAATATATACATGTTTTACCATTTCATCTTCCGGGTTGGACCGAGTCAAATTGTTGTTATTTGCCGAGCTTTCGCACATCATGTGATGGCTTCTTCAGGGCTGAAAAGAGAATGAGAGTTGTAAAGAGAGATTTTTAAAAATCTCTCTTTACAACTCTCATTCTCTTTTCAGCCCTGAAGAAGCCATCACATGATGTGCGAAAGCTCGGCAAATAACAACAATTTGAGTCGGTCCAACCCGGAAGATGAAATGGTAAATACATCTGACGACCGACGAAGCCTACGTGAACATATATACATGTTTGCAATCAAGTGTGTGTGGGGGGGGTGCGTGCATGCAGGTGTGTGTGCGTTTATGTTCAATCCTCAAGAATTTATAAGTGAGAGCCACAATGAGGAAAAACCATGATATTGTTCATCTTTGTCCTAATAATTCTTTCCACATGGTTCATAAGCCCCCTCAACTCCAAAGGGATCCCATCAGTCTCAGTTGTGTCATTTGGATAATGAGGAATTATAGGCCCGGGACTACTCCTTTCAGAACCGGAATTACTTTGCTTTTTAGTTAATTTTCTTAAAAATAATTTATTTTGAATGGCCTGGAAAAAAATGTTACCTCTTTTCAAATTTTGTTCCTTGTTTCAAAACCAATAAATTATCCATAAACAAAAATGTCAGCCGACATGGCTGTCATATTAATTTTTTCCTAGTCTAGCATTGTATCTTATTTCCTTTAATCTTCGAGTGATTCAATGATAACACCTATCAAACTTATGTGTTTGCCATTTTACTCCCATGTTCCCTTTATATTGGAATGGATGTATAAATCAGCATTAAGAATTTATCAAGTGTTACCTTAACTTTTCAGATTTTCAAATCTAACTGCCATTTCAATAACATAATTTTACTGATTTCTAAGAAATAGGGCATAAAATGAGCCGCTAAGGTCTAGATCATACTCATTGTTTTTAAATTGTATCTGAATATTTTTGTCAGATTCAAAAATAAATTGATGATAAGCATTTTTTTCCTATTCAAGAAATAAGTTTAATAATTGGTATTAAATTTAACCAAGCCTTCATAGATCTGTGAAGTGAGATATAATGAATACCATTAATTTTTATAAGAATTTAATATAATAAAAAGTTGAATAAGATATCAAATAATTCTTCTTTTTTTTTTTGGTTAAAATTATATGTTATTAATCTAATTATAAAAATAATGATTATTAGTTGATTTTATTATTACCAACAATTTCTAATATTTTCAATAGAAAAAACATGGAACTGATGTGTTGCCATATCCACACTGACTCTTGGCAATTGTTTTGATTCACATTTTTTGTTCATAATGTTTTTGCAATGCCTCCATTAATTTAACTCATTTAGTTAAATTTCTAAAATTTAAACTGTAAATGTACTTTGTAATTATATATTTATAGTTATTAGTAAAATTCTATGTACATCTATTATGTTTTGCTAAATTAATAAATAATTTAAATTTAATTAAATTTTGTAATTTTTTTCATTTATTTTGTAATTGAAGATTTGATTCCTTAATCTTGAGAGTTTACTTGTAAACTTAAATTAGAAAATAATGGTATGTGTGTTGGTTGTGCCATTTTTGGAGAAAAAGACCATGTCAGGCAACACATAACCTTGTTGGAGAAAAATTAAATTTTTGTTTATTAGATTATATGAATTTATGAGTTTTGGAACTAGGAATAAAATTTTAAAAGAGAGGTAACAACTATTTTCCAGGTTAATTTAAATTTATTATTTTGAAAAAATAATAATAAAAAAACAGGGTAATACAGGTTCTGGCAACAGCAGTCTCAGGTATATTATTCTGCATTATTCCAGTTACAAACAAAAATATATACAAACATATATATACCTGGAAGCCTGAAAGCATAAGGTGTCCTTGGTTGAGGTGTTTTTCTTTTGAAGGTCTGTTAGAAAGCTTGTCACTGCTGAGAAGTACAGCTGGTGAAAGCAGAAGTTGCAGTTGGGTTTCCTTATAACTTTTCTTCATTTCAAAACCAAACCTCTCAAGTAAGATAATTGGACAGGGGGGATCTTTTTCAGAACAGTCCTGAAAATGCAAAGAAGAAACTTGAAATATTATGATGTTCACATAGGCACGTGCTCATTCTACTTATTCATGTAGGCACTAGCTTATTACCAACTTCAGCCCTGAAGAAGCCATCGCAAGATGTGTGAGGTTTTGGCAAGAAGAAACTTTAAACCTTAACCTTTGTAATTAAATCCATAAATATCTTCATTAATATCATTATAGTTAAAAATTTTACAGAACATATACACAGGGATGATAATAAAACATAAAGGGGCAATGATCTCAGTGAAATGGGGTTGATTTTATTTCATTAGATAGAAACAGCTCCAGAAACTAGAGCTTATTAGCAAATGGAGCAGCCTATGTCCATCAACATTAGACCAATAAAAAAAGATGGGCTTTGTTGCATGAGGAAGTGCAGTCCAGACTTGATATTTGTCGATTGACTGAAAAGTGATACAAAAAAACTAATATTACTGCACTGAAATTACTCTCACATTAAGCAAGGAGTCCCTTGAAAATATTATTTTAGTAGATTAATATTTCCAACTTTTTAATAAATAAGTAGTAAAAGGGCTTATTTAAGTTGACTTGTTTCATAGTAGATGGAAAAATTTAAGCTTATTACCACATTAATAAGGTTGCCAATTGAATTTAATAGAAAAACCATGTTACATGTTAATTAATTTTTAAATGATAAGTCTTTATGGATCAGAAATATTAGTCATAATTAATATTAATTATTTTACACTATTCTCAATGATACATATTTTTTGAGTCAAGAGCACTTTCTAATAACTAACTGTCCACTAGTTCCCAAAAAATGTTGTCCTACCATTTAGTTGGATTTTTTTGTTAAATTTTATTTATTTACAATTAATACCAAAAATTTTACCTAAAAAATATGTACTTTGAAGAAAAAAAATCAAAATAATATAAATATTGTATTGGTTATATAAAAAATAAGGCAGAAGGCCCTGACATCCATGGATTGCCACCAAAGAAGAAGAAATAGAGAGGGCCATCAAAACCTTGTAATACAGAAAAACATTTTTTTTTTTTTTAAATATTAATTAAACAGATAGTCATGGATTTGTTCCCATTATAACTGGTTACTGAGCCAGCAATCTTTCAATTCTCTACTAAGTCAGACAAAAAGTCTGGCAAGACAGCATTATTGAAATTATTGATTCAGATAAAAAAATTGCTAATACTTCAATTTAGGAATATAATAAAAAATTTTCACTTTAATAATGAAATAATTAATTTTTCTAACACAGTTTACACATTCACATAAGCTATATATATATTCATAAAAATAATATAAAACAGTATATAAAGGGCCTATTTCACAAGAAAAGGAGTCAACATGAAAAGCTGTAGACTTTTATAAAATTTAAAAAACTGAAAAAATAATTTAAGTAAAAATATTTACTTTCATAAGATGTGCTTGAATGTCATGCATAGTAATAGAAACAGAGACCTCTAGAGGTCTATAAATTCGAAGATCAAATTCTTCTTTAGTCGAGTCAGTGACAGAATTTGGTGTTTCTGGAACAATATTATTGGTACCACGAGGTGTGACTCTGAATTCTGGAGTTTCATTCATATCTGTAAAGTTTTGGTCATCACCAAATATATTTTCCTGAAATAGTCAAATGTTTAATAATTACATCAGTACAAAACAAAACCAACTATTAAAATAAAAACATATTATCTTTTTAAAAAATATTAAAGAGCCTTTTCAGCATAGAGATATTGAAAGAAAATTAACAAACAAAGAGAATATTTAAGAATGAGTGTCATTTTAATGCATACATCAAATGTACACACACCCACACACACATATATTCATAGCATCTCATAAATATTAATGAAGATCTGATTGAGGGAAATTTTTACATGCTTTAATATTGTATATGGGAGGTGAGGTATTATAGATAGGTATTATAATACAACTTTAAAGGCCAAGGGAAAGTATAGCCATAAATTGTAACATTATCGATTTTTTTAGACCTACGAGATCTTCACCTCACACCTGCACACGGATGCATAGTACCCATGTACAGGTGTGTGAGGCTCAAAGAGATTTGGATAAATTGTGGTATTTTTTTCTTTCTAAAACAGAATGACAGTATTTATTTTTTTTTTTTTCTAAAAATAGAGTGATCACCCCTTCTCCAATAGCATAACAGTTATATCTAAAAAAGGTTCTAGAAACCTCAGCAGCAATTAATTAGTTAATATTAATTATAATAATATTAACTTAAATTACAAAATAATAATAACATAAGTTAAATAACCTTTACTTTAACTGAGTATGTCTGTAAAGTTCACCTGCATAGTAATATTCCTCATTATCCTACTGGTTTCCTTGAACTTTTTTTTTCTGGGTTAAAGTCAGATTTTTGACTTGTGAAAGTTTTGGTCTTCATTTTTCATTAAGGTGTATTCTAGTTTAATTTTCAACTATATTTCCATCTAAAGAAACTAAGCTATTCGCTTGTCAAGCATTAGTAGGATTTTCAAACAATTTCTTTGACTATAGACCAAGCCTAGGATTGAATGAAGAAAACAAATACAGTATTTAGGCTCTTTTTGAAAAACCATTGGAAGAATTTGTTAATGATTGAAATCACAAAAAGGTGATTGAAAAATCAAAAATCATAAATCTTTGTTATTATTGGTGCCATAAAAATAGCAATAAAAAAAAACATCAAATGCACTATTTTAAATTTTAGCTCATTTATTTTTTGATTAACTGACAAAAAGGGGCGACGGGATAGCTCAGGGGATCCGTACGGGTCTCGCAATCCTGACGCCGCGGGTTCAAATCCCGCCCAGGTCAATCTTTTATTTATAATATAGAAGCTTGTCCTGAGCCATGGGTGTTTAGAATGGGGTGGCAACCTGTAGATAGCCCCTCCCTCNAGAAAAAAAAAAAAAAAAAAAAAAAAAAAAAAAAAAAAAAAAAAAAACTGACAAAAAATTCTAAAGGCAGACTCAATTGAGAAAAGATTCAGCTGGCTAATCTCTAGACTATGTATAACCAAATGCTTAATTAAGTTAACTTATATATAACCCCATTCATTCAATGGGCTGCAAGTTATTTTGCACTTCTATTTTATTAATTTCTGGCTCTTTTTTTTTTCTTCTTTTTTTTTTTTTTTTGTTAACTTGGCCAGTTTTGGTAGGATTTGTGATCTTCACCAAGCATTGAACAAAAAAAATTGTTAAAATGTTAAATTTATTATTGGGAAAGCTGTCACTCCAACCATTTGATTTGGATTAATTGTATTTTTCATACTAAAAATCAAAAAATCTCTAAAAGAATTTGTATGCTATAAACATTTAAAGAAACTGTTTCTCATCATGAGTATCATGATAATAAAGTAAATCATTTCAAAGTCAGATTTAATTTTTCTGCAGTTATAGAAACGGCAATATCCATGCCAAGTGTTTATAATTAGTCTGTTATGGAAGGTTCTTTAATTAATGCAAACTAAACATAAAAAAAATGGAACATAAATACAAATAAGATAGTGAAATAAGAAATTGTAGTTTGGAGTTAGAAATCACAATGAAGGACATCATTTAAAGTCCTGAATAGGTCTGAGAGCTGACAACTACACATATTTTGTCAGAGGCAACATGGGTTTAAAAAACAAAAAACAGAATAAGGAATAAGTTTAGAATATTTAGAAGTTAAATGGAGAATGCTCATAGTATAATATGTTAAATATCGTTGTAAATTTTTAAAAAATTAAAAAGTATAGAAATAAAAGTATAATATAAGCCATAGAGGCCCAGGTGAGGGAACACATCCTAGGATGTGTTTATTGAGGACCCTTAGCACATTAGAGAACATGTCTGGATGTAGCAGTGTTGTGAAGAGTCTCAGTGCCATGATGTCACTTACGGCAATAGAGAAACAAGCTACCAATTTATCACTGGTGTTACTTTTTAAGATTTGTTTATTTTAACCACTTAATTTATTCTATTATTTTATTCATTCTTAATTATTTTTCTTATTATTATTTTTAGTTAACAGATTTTTATTTGTGACAAATGATAAATCAGCTGTAATCTCTCATCATGTAAAAGGTTGATTTTTTTTTTTTTTTTTTCATGGNTTTTTTTTTTTTTTTTTTTTTTTTTTTTTTTTTTTTTTTTTCATGGCTGCACGGCCGTTTAGTTTAAATTTTCTATTGTGCTCTTTGTTGATATTCTGACCCAGGACATTGCTTTTGGGACTCTTCTTAATAGCCTATGATCTTGCTGTGTTGATGTTTATTATAAAATATATTTGGTATTTTGTCATAGTTGTGTGATTTATTTAACCTACCCGAACATGCAGCAAAATGAATTAAATTAGAACTGGGTGCTCCTATGAGTGAACCACAAATCTTCTGGGTCATTACAGTGTTAGAAAGAAAAATAACTCTACAAGTATTGAATGTTGAACTACTTACTCAGAGTGCCATAACCCTTACGGTACCCCATCTTGAAAAGAAAGCGAGAACTGACATCAACCTATCATCTTACTTATAATATGTTTCTGAAGCATAAAATTAATCACCACAATTTTAGCATAAAGAGCAAGAAGTTTTATATATATATATATAGGGAGAGAGAGAGAGTATAAATGGACCTGGGGGTTCCTTTGTTTAGATTTATTAGCAAGGAGAGGGGTAAGAATACAGAAAAGGAAGAGGCTGATGATATGAGAACACTGCCAAATATATTCGAAATACAATATAAGAGATTTTGATGCGCTTTGTGAAACTGCTGCTTTGAAGTTCTCACTGTGCACAGACATCAAATGTAATACCCACTAACTTGCTTAACTAGCTTCATGAGCCTCAGTTGAAATGAGGTGAGTCATATTATTTATGCAAATCATAAGAAGAATTAATAATGAGTGAGAGTGGACAATTTCTTCATCGATTAGAGTAGTTTACAATAAGTTAATAGCTAGTGAAACCAAGTCAGAAATGAGAAAGGAAGCTCTAAAACAGTGAATTAAGAAGAAAAGTGATTCAAAAATCAATGAAAGGTGAGGAGAGATTTTGAGGACTACATGACCAATTACATATTTAGAAGAAGAGGTTAGCAACTGGATCGAGAATGTGGATTCGTGTAAGAAGGAGAGTTAAATGGATAGATGTGACACAACTCTGCATTTGTACAACTAGCAAAAACATCTAGGTTGTAGAGGTAAATTTAGGCGCCTTTAAAGTAGGTGATCCAGGAATTTGGGAAATAATTAAATAATAAACACAAAAATTTTTAAATATTTTTCAACTGTAGTTTAGTCAAAAATAATACTTGCATAATTATATGTACAGTTAAAATTAATGATAGAATTGTATTTAAAATTATAATATAAAATTGTTAATTATCATGCAATGTAGAGTTGCCATTGGATTGAAAATCTAGTCTAGCACAGTTTCTAGTTCAAAAAACACAAAATACTCACTTTTAAGTTAACAAACCCCTTGATCCAGGAACCATAAATCAGCATAACAGATGGTCCTATTTCAAGCTCAAGGCTTACTTTGTCAGGAGGTAAAGTAGTGGGATCAAATCTTGGACCATCCTGGGAAAAAAAAAAATTAAAATCTTATATTAATATAATAATAAAAAGGCTAAGCTCAAAGAATAGAAGAAACAGAAATACTAATGAACATAATTTCTTTACAAATATTTAACACTAAGTGTGTTTCTGTAAGATTCAGAATTTAATATCTAAATACATCTAATCAGTTATATAATCACATATATTTATGAATACATTCTCCCATCTCTTTTGGGTAGGGTCTCGAGAATCTACCCACTAGTTAATCTTCTCTTTGTAGGCCATTGGATGAGCTTGTGAATGACTAAAATAAGTTGTGGGGAAGTGAGTTCAAATGTTCAATAAAAATAATGTTCTATAAACTCTTCAAAATGTTTTATAAAAAATAATAGGTGTAAAATGTAACTTTTTAATGTTTATGTACTGAAACATTTTTACAAAAAGCACTTTATGAGAAAGAAATTTACAAATTTAATGTTCATGCCTTTTACACTTATTGTTTTCTACTACAGTACAAATGGAATTGTTTCTATTACTAAACCATAAAGAGGACTGTACTATTGGCAATATAAACTAATGAAATAGAGAACTTGGTTCATATATATAAATATCTAATTAAACCAATGCATCTGTAAGTGTGTGTTCATCAACAAACTGTTCTTGATAATCAGTTGTTTTCAAGGTATTAGTTTTATATAGTTATTTACTTGTTTGTAAATACAAACACACACAAAACTGTGTGTTCAAGTGAGTCATTATAGATTCATTTGTTAAAAATGTAGTTAAATTTCCTTAAATATTTCATGTTTATGATCACTACAGAAATAAAGCCTGATTTATCTATTTTATGAGAGATAATATGTTCCAATTATTTACTTATGTATTCTATCTGAAGAGTCTACTTGTTAAAGGATCAAGAAATTGAAATAGTAAAATTAGCTCTTTATCTAACAATACTTCAATTTTAAAATGGTGGTAATATGAATTACATTATAATTTCATTGCATATTTCATTGCGCCTCATCAATGATTGTCAGCGAGATGTTATGTTTTGTATAAAGTGATTAAAGGCAGTTTTTTCATTTAGTTGTTCTGTTTCTTTACCAGTATTATTTATAATAATAAGGAAACAATGTTAAAGGAATAGTTGATTTTATTATTATGCGGAAAAACTAGGTTTTAGTTTATCTTTAGGGAAATCAAGCTATTTACATAGGTGGCATGACAAGAATTCTGCAAAATTTCAATATATCATCAATTGTACATTGGAAAGCTAAAATGGGATCCATTTAAAATTATATATGTATTTGAGTTATGAATAAGTTTATAGAACATAATTATATGTAAGATATAATTTTCTAATTTTAATGCTTATGTTTTATAAAATTCTTATGAAAAATGCTTGTTAAGAAAAAAATGAAACTGTTAGTTGAGAGCTACACTCATCCTTCTCAGGCAGTCTGGACAGAGCAAGCTGAAACCATTCAGCATGACCACATGGTTTATGTATTTTAGGCTCATTGTACTCTTTGGCTTGTAAATTAAATTTTGTCATTTAATCTTATTTATTCCAGCTTTAATAAAACATGAGAAATCTGCTGAGTGTTTCAAAAATGGGAACATGTAGCCCAATTAAATAATTAATTGATTAACCTTTACCTAGAAGCAGTAAGTGAAATAATAAAAAAACTGCATATGACTTATTTACAATTCAACTCTGTTTCTCAATTAAGTGATAAGCATTAAATTAAACCAAGTTGAGTGCTTATTTTTGAAATTTACAATAAATTGAGAGGTTTCATGAAAATATCACCCCTCCCCATCGCCTTCCTCGAGATGTAAACAAATTTCGTGGGGGGATTTTCATTTTCTTCCTCATTCAAAATGAAATATCATACCAATATTAGTGAAAGTGTAGTGTTTTGTTCGAGAGTTGATTATTTCATTTTTTCGAAGAACTATGTAGCTTTGATTATCTTCATTTAAAACTTTAGTTGGAGGGTCTAATCCAAAATCTAACATCAAATTTTTGAACCACTTAGACCATCAGGCCTTGCTTCAAGGGATGAGGAGGTCTTAGCTGTCCGGAAGACTGGAAAGTAACAAAGCAACTAATAGATCCAATACATTCATCACTTTAAATGATCCATGAGTTCAAGCATAGTGTTAATGAGTGGATCCATGTCTCCATTTTTTATCTGTCATAAACTATGTTTCATCCGGAACCTTTTTTGTTATTTACAGATCTCACAGATCTTCTTTCATTATTAATTTGTAACTTATAATCCCATATCTAATAGTTCGATTATTTCAGTTTTTTATAACTTTAATGCTACTTGTTATTTAAACTTTAACAAAATACCTACAGAAAAGAAGAAAAAAAAAACAACTCTAATATGATTTTAGTTGGGGTTCGGTCAAGGTAGATCCAAAAAACACAAATTAAAAAAACGTATTTTTTAATAAAGGATTATCTGCCAATGTTTCGGCTTACATTGTAAGCCATCTTCAGGGCTATCATGAAACAATCACTTCTTATTGTATCTGGAGATCCATAACCAGTTCTAAAAAATAGGAATTATTAAGCTTCAAAAATAATTGTATTTTGAATTATTTTCATAACACAATTAACACTTACCTAAAAACAGGAAGTATAATAAAAAAACATTGCGTATGATTGAATTGCAATTCAACACTTAGGTTATACAGCTCCTGTGTGATAGACTTTTTATGTTGATGTTTAAATAGTCATATGCTTACTTATTTACTTTTATGCCTATTGAAGACTAAAAAAGTGTATTTTAAAAAGTTTTATGAACCTTTTGTAAAACATAATCTCAACAATTATTTCTAAAGAACTAGGATTTAGGAACATCACAAAATATATGGGTCAGCTTAATAAAAAAATGAATTTTATAAAAGCTCTAATATTGATGAAAGGCTGTGAAATTTACTTACATAAATTACCTGTTTCCAGTTTCTAATTAGAGGTCTCTTTCTAGTATGTGGTATCCTCATTGGTGACAGTAGAATTTCCTCTTTCTCTGGAGTGGTAATATCAGCTTGTGGAGGAGGACCAAACAGTGGCATTGGGTGGAAGATGTAATTGATTGAAAGAGCAACAATTGGTACTGACCAGCAATCCAACCAGCCATCTCTTTAAATGAATATAGTAATTACTCATCTGAGTTTCACAAATAAATGAGTATAATTATACAGTAAAAGCATTTTATACATTTATTAATTTACTGATGGGATGGAATCAAAAAATTATTTGTTTAATAGAGACTGAAAAAAATAATAATTTCCCCTCCTACTTTTGAATGCTTTCGGGTAAGGGTAACCTGTG
Source organism: Oncopeltus fasciatus (assembly GCA_000696205.2). Classification (NCBI taxonomy): domain Eukaryota; kingdom Metazoa; phylum Arthropoda; class Insecta; order Hemiptera; family Lygaeidae; genus Oncopeltus; species Oncopeltus fasciatus. The sequence goes on from KZ806870.1 coordinate 134,717, forward strand.
GTTCCCTGTGTATCATTTAGTTAGGTTATTTGTCAATGAAAAGGCATTTTTTTACTTGCTCTGTTAGTCAATTTTGTTTGGTTGACAAATTTATACATGGTTGCATAGTTAGAATAAGCTGCCCAAGGCAGCTGAAAAGGGAAGAGTAAGTTGATTTCTTTCGGCTTGTCTCCTAAATACCTTGAAATGGAGACTTTTAGACCATGGAGATTATTAGTAGAGAATTTGTTCAAGTTTGGTCAAGGTTGATACAAAAAAATACAATTTTAAAATAATGTTTTTTTTTATTATCTGCCAAAGTTTCAGCTTACATTGTAAGCCACCTTCAGGGCTGTTGAAATACTGGTATAATGTCGTAAGAAAACATGAGAAAAACAAAAAAATATATGATTTACATTATTGTTACATAAACTTAATGTAAATTATTATTATATAACTTAATGTTTTTTTGGTTTATTTTAATAAACCTTGACCAAACCCTAACAAATTTTCTTATAAATATCTTGAGAGTCTTAGTGAATTTCGTATTTTACCTCCCTGTATCATCAGCAAAAATAGATTGAAGCAGAACTTACTAATTACTTTATTTTATTGTCAATTGTATTAATATTTATTAGGAATGGAACAGAGAAATAATAGAATAAAATAGTTTTATTTTTACTAAACTAACATGTGTCATATATATATATATATATANCTACAAGTATTGAATGTTGAACTACTTACTCAGAGTGCCATAACCCTTACGGTACCCCATCTTGAAAAGAAAGCGAGAACTGACATCAACCTATCATCTTACTTATAATATGTTTCTGAAGCATAAAATTAATCACCACAATTTTAGCATAAAGAGCAAGAAGTTTTATATATATATATATATATATATGCTAAAAAGGTACTAGGCAGTGAGAGTATAGATAGATTTATAGCTAGATTCTAAGGTAAGATTTTACCTAAATGTTTAAACAGTAATGAAACCATGGCATGCATTGTAATATCAAATGTATAATGTATATATATATACATTTAATCATAAATGAATAAAAAGTGCCAGAGGATGAGGATAATTTAATCGTAGCTGCACCTGAGCAAATAATTTAGATATTTTCTTGCTATTATTCTACAAATTGGAGCCTTATTGCAATTTACTTATTATTAGCCTTATTGTCATTATACAAAAACAATTTATTTTTAATTGAACAATGAATGCTTACTTTCTCTTGCAAATGTTTCTCCACTTCTTATTACTGTCAGTAGATCTAGGAGGCATCATATTGCCGTCTCTTCCAAGTAGCTTAGCAGATTTATCAAGAGAAAGCAGTATAAGCCTAGTAGTATTGACCTCTGGCAAGTAAACAGATAAATCCATCCCTTCTCCCTGAAATCAATTTGAAATTTCAAAGATATATGACATCAAAACTAGCTAAAACACCAACAATAAATTAAAAGAAAACACACTAATTGGAATTTAATGAATTTACTGCTTTATTACCTGTATCCAAAATTTCAATGGAATGTTTGGTGGCAAAAAATCCGTAAAGGGCAAATCAAAAGAAAAGTCAAAAAGTTCTCCACAAAATGCAATGAACACTGTAAGCATAAATAAAATGGCAAATTAATTAGTATATAGTTAAAACAAGAATTAAGAGATTAATTTCTAAAAAAATAAGAGAAATGGCAACAAAAAAAACCTACATTTTTTATAAATTAGCTTATTATTTGAAATCATATAATTAAAAAAAAAAAGAAGTGATTTCCCAAAAAGATCTCCTTACTTGTTAGAAATATATAAAACAATCATAGTTTGTGCTGTGTATATATTAAAACAAAACATCCAGGAGAAGGATGAGCTGGTTAAAAATTTGCTCTCATGTAGAACAGGATATTTAATGTTTAAGTAACACTGTCATAATCCATCACAAGATAATTTCTTAATAGTATAATTTAATAAAATTGACCATTATAGGGAAAAATTAAGTTTTGTTCTTGTAATGAATTATAATCCTTAAATCCACTAAAGATAGAAAAAATAAAGTAAAACTCTAATTTAAAAACTTCTATAAGAGTAACAAATTACATATTTTTCAGTATTCCAACAGTGATAAAGTTTAAATCTTCTCAATGAAACATTTATGAAGCACTATTTCATTGAGGCAGAGATCTCTTCAATCAACAGTAGAAGGCTAGGAAGACCACAATGGATCCCCTCAGTTAACCTGACAGAAAATAGCTTGTCCCAGGCAGAAAATTTAGGAATCAAATTCTATATCTTTTTAATAGGTTAAAAATCACACTTACAACTTACATACAGATCCATTCGATTTTACTTATATCTATAACACTAAAGCAAAACTTACTGTTTTCCTGACTCTGAGAAGAACAATCAATCCAATTATACTCATTAGCAGGCATGATGAACTCAAATTCTTTCATAATAAGTGTTATTTTCCAAGTGTAAGGCACAAAATTAAGCAAATCAGGCCTAGCTTTTGAAGCCCAGTCATTAACCATGGCTGAAGAATAAAATAAATATTGTAATTATTTAATACAATAATGGTTTTTCTTCTTTTCATACAAAGAGAAAATTCTAGTCTATACAATTTCATTAATTAATAAAGTTATTAAAGAAGAATACTATTTAACACTTAATTAAATCAAAGTTTAAATAATAGTTCGACATTCTTATCTAGTATCTTGAAACATCAAAACTATAATGTAAAAAGGGAATTCACTCTCTATTTTTCAACAAAAAAAAAAAATGGTATTTTAATCTCAAGTGTTTTAATAAAATAACTTTATTAAGATATTAAAAATAAACACTTTTTTAAAGTCTGTGCCCCTATTGAGAAGAAAGATTAAGAGAAACAAAGGCTCAACAAACCATACATCATTTTTTATAGAAATTTATTTCCTTCATTTCTTAAATATGTATTAAATTAATTAAATGTGTATAAAACATGGTAATTATATACCACCTGGATTTTAAAAATCTCTCTTTTACAACAATTAATGAGAGGGAATAGAATATAAAAAACTATCTGTCCCAGCCAGGAATCGAACCTGGATCTCCTGCTATCCGGGCCGGTGTACTTTCCAGTTATACTACCTGGACGTGTTAGTTGTCCTATTCAATTCCCTCTACACTAGCAAGAGTCTAACCCACGAGAAAGGCGAGAACTTCGTCTTGTACTCAAGGGAGCTGACATTGTCATACATTTTGTCGACTCTCGTCATTTGAATAGGACAACTAACACGTCCTGGTAGTATAACTGGAAAGTACACCGGCCCGGATAGCAGGAGATCCAGGTTCGATTCCTGGCTGGGACAGATAGTTTTTTATATTCTATTCCCTCTCATTAATTGTTTGAAATTTACGTGGGATAAAATACCACAACCAAATTAAATATTTATCTCTTTTACAACTCTCATTCTCTTTTCAGCCCTGAAGAAGCCATCACATGATGTGCGAAAGCTCGGCAAATAACACCAATTTGACACGGTCCAACCCGGAAGAAGAAACGGTAAATACTTCATTTCTTAAGTCAAGATTTCTTTTATATTTATTTTTTTAGGGAATTTTATATACTATGTGTAAATTTGTAGACTTTTGCTTCTTTACAAGATTATCTGATGTAGAGTTATAAAAGATGGCTGCAAATCTTTTTTGGAACTTATTTTGCAAGAAATTTGAAAATATGGGGCATGTGTTTCATGATGTCTCAAGGTTTTCACAAAAAAATAACAACATTAAATGCTGCATTTCTTTCAATTCATTCTATTCACATAATACCAGGTCATTCAAGAAGTCCTATAGTTTTTTGGTATATGATTTTAGTTTGAATTCCAGAGACTTTTTGTTCAATGAATTCAAAACTATACTTTAAATTAGGTAAACAAATTTTAATATTTTATAATAAGTGGGATTAATTTTGATACAGTCCTCTTTTATCTCAGACAGAAATGTTTTGACATGAGTTTTGTTAATAAAAATCAGCGGTTTTTAAAGAAGGAATTTGGGATATACCATTACTTTGGGAGAAGGATATTGATTGTGACAAATGAAAATATTTGTTAACAATTATTTGTTTATTTTAAACTTCTTTAATAAAAACAACAGGACTTTTAGAATGGCCTGGTATTAATACATTTCAATACAATTTTAGTAAAACATTGGTAAATTCTAGCACTTACCTTGAAAAAATTCTTTGTGGGCATATATAAACCAAACTGTGGCCTTGCAACCAGTTAAATTGAGGACCCAATCCTGGTGACCATTCCATTTCACTGGGAACTTGGCAAGAACAGTGAATTCAAGTGTTTCACTCTCAACAAGACTTCGATACTGTAAAGTAAGGCAATTAAATTATTTAGGCAAAAAAAGTTTTATAAAGAGTATTGATTGCTTCAGCTGACAGATGAAATGAAGCAAAACATTATACAAAAAAAGGAGTAGAAAGAATTTTATTTTTTGCTTAAATATTGATTGGCTATTTATAGTGTCCTAAGATTATTAATGTCAGTTAAGATAATTAATTAAAAATTAGTATGATTCATTATAACTAATATTGAACGTACTATGTTGATAACTGTTTAAGTATTGAGGAATTTAAGCAGTTTAACCTTTCTCGAATAAGTATGATTTTTTTTTTTTTTTAAATAAAAACAGTAACATCTTAAATGTGAGTTAGTGCGTGTAANCTTACATTCTATTTTTTCTTTCTTTTTCTTTTATTTTCAATATTAAATATTTGCTAATTTCTAACCAGCGAAAACGCCGCCACAGGTACATATAGATGAATCTCTTAAAATAAAAACTTAGATAACAAAATAACATAGAGGATATAACTTCATTGATAAATCATGCATTTAAAAACTTAAACATACTTTATTTTGAAAATATAAAAATTATAGATAAGGAGTAAAACTTAAAACCATTGAATCATATTATTAAAAATATTTTTCTAAAATGTAAATAAGAAATAAGATATATTATACTGGTAACATAATTGTTAGGAATTTAATTTCCAATAAACAAATACAATTTTACTCTAAAAATGTAAAATATTATCTTAATGATAGTGCTCTACAAACCAATTGCTTGAGTAACCTCCTCTTCTAGATTGTTCTCAATAGTTTTAACATAGCCTGAGTGACCGAAAGTTTTATTTTAATTAAATAACTACTATTATTCAACAGAATAATATTTTAAGCTTCTGAATAGATGTCAGAATAAAATGCTAAACTGATATAGCATAATTAACTAATATACAATGTTTGTATTTTGACCATATGCCAGTTTTACAAAACTATAAGGGTGGATTATTAGGAAGATCAGAGACTTATTTTAAAACACTTCGAGCTCCTGTCTTTCAAATAAAAATTGTTGTTTAATAATGTTGTCATTTAAATTTGTATTTATAGTGACATTTTGAGTATAATAGTACTAAATTTCATTAGCTGATACAAATGCTATAAATTATAATCATAAAATTTTTTGAAACAAGCAGTACAACTTATTAATTTTTCTTTTTGCTTAATATTTAGATCGCAAAATGTTTAGATAAACATGAACATTTGTATAAAACAATAGATTAGTATTTTATGCAAATGAAAACAATTGAATAACTGATAAAAATAATAAAGATAGTAATACATTATTAAATATTATGTTCCTAATGAGAAACATAGTTACACTCCAAAGATTTTGCATCTTTTAATTTATGAACTCTCAATTTTATATTATGTTTTCTAAATTAAATTTCATTTAAAGTACCCCAAGTCATTTTTATGTAAAAATAATATATTCATAAATTTAGTCAGTTAGAAGTGAAAAGTCTTAAAATTTTACTAAGTAATCAGACGCTTCCGAAGTATGTCCTCACAAACACTACACAATATAGGTAAAATAGAACTTAGTGGGAAATAACATTCTTCTTAATTGTGTAGTTAATCATTACCTGTATGTTTTATACATTGTTTCCCTGTGAGTGCATACATTTGAAATTATAATTATATTTTAATCGCTAAATGTCTTGAATTTATGATTCATAAAATTTTGACTCCCCTAATAATAACTTTTAATACAATTTATTTAAAATTGTACTAAGTATNAAATTTCCAACAGATTATATTTTTTTTTCTATTAGAATTTTGAAATTTTTAAAGAGTCACATGTTAGCTTGTTGGAACATGGAAAATCTGCTAAAAAATACAATGAGTTGGCACACATTGTCTACAGATAACCCAGCTCTGATGACAGGGTTCTCGATCTGAAAACTTAGCTATTAATAAATATTTATTGAGCCAAGCATGGAAAATTTATTAACCTTCTACCAGTGGAAACTGTTATAGAGCAAACAAAGATAAATGATACCAGGCTGCCCTACTTAATGTTAATAGCATTCATTCTAAAACCAAACTTCAATAATAGGGGTTAGTTCTTAAAGCACATAATCATTTTCTCATTGTTAGTGGAAAAGGCACAAAAATCGATTGCTGAATGAAACAAATGATTTTAAAATAAATTACATCAATCGATTCATCTTATCTGATTTCTTTTCTTCTTTTTATTGAGTAGTTCTATAGTACTACTATGCTAAATGTTAATTGAATTTTAAAAAAAGTTTGAAATATATTTTTTATAATATTCTAAATTTAAATAAATTCCAAATATATTAAAATTTTTAATGTGATTTTTAGAATTAACCTTTACCTGCCTCAAAAAGAGACAACTTCACTTAATATTTATTAAACAATTGGACAAATTGTCAAATAAATACAAATTATTAGTACATAGTATAATATTATTAGTTTGATGTCATATTTCTTATAATATGTTTTTTAATGAGTATTAATATTTGCATGTGAGGTATACATAACATTTAACTTTAAATAAAATATATACATATACATACCACATTAGTATAAATTAACAAATTATAATAAATGGAAAAATTAAAAAAAAAAATTGGCTATCAATAAAATATATTATTTATACATTACTATAGTAGTGAGTAAATATATTCTTGACTATATACTTAGTCACACAACATATTAAATTTTGAACTTTGTGATATTGTAAAGTAGTCAAGGTAAATAAAAAAATAAAAAAATCAAATTTTATATACATTATTTAGTTAAAGACATTGAAAAGAAATTTCAAATAGAAGAATTGAAACTTACCTGTAAGCTGGTTGAAGCTTCCAAATGCAACAGCTGACCTGTCACTTTGGTAGTGTAGCCTAAAGCTCCAACTACCCAGGGCATTGTCACTTCAAGATAAGAACCAGGTCCAATATTTACATGAACAGCATTGGTTTCCTAAAAAAATATAACAATAAATAAATAAAATAAATTCAAACAAGAAAAAAAATTTGATAAATAAGTAGTAAAAGTTTTGGAACATAATCATCCTGCTTCAAATTTAAAAAAAAAATGAAAATATTCATTAGTATCAAATTTGAATAACCTCAAAATAAAATGGTATAAGTGTTTAAAGAAAGGAATTACCCTTAATACAAATATAAAGAGAAAAATAGTTGGGGATAATACTTTTCTCACAACCCTGATGAATTGTGTGTTACAAGAGTGAGCAATGCATGTGAGTGATTATTTTTTTCTTAAAAAAAAAATTCTTATATTATAGCCTAAAGACTGTTCGCACCCAAGTTTGACCACATCACAACCCTTCGCTACAGCCTTTCATCAGTTAGTTTTGCTCACTAATGAACGAGCCGCAGATTCAGTGAAAATGGTTACATGTAATAGTAATAATAAGCCTGATAAACCAAGTTGTAGCAAGAATATTCTTCAATATGTAGGCAGCAGTTAGGCTTTAGTTTAAAAGATTTTAATAGTTAAAGAAATAAATATTTATTTCACATTAGTAGTTAGTGAATTAAGAAGTTTTTACGGGTATCATCTTATCTTCCTATAAAAAATTCTAGGAAGTAGAAACCACTTTTACTTTTTCTGAAAGATGCAAATCCAATGAAGAGCACAAAATAGTACATCCAGTGAGTGATGACTCAATTTATTGCATTTTGGATTGCTTCAAAGGAGAACTTGTAACTCAATTGGGATATTTTGGAAAAGCAAGGCTAAAATTGGCATAATTTGTAGAGAGTAAATTTTCACAGATCAACTTTTTAAAGAATTTTTGTAATTTACTAAAATTACTACCTTCAAAAATTTCTGTTGATTGATGTTATCAGCAAGTTCTTCCCAAACAGGATTTTACATGGTTATGTATTATCAATTATCATTTAGTTTTCTCACAACACTTAATTTCATTGTTACTGCAGAATTAATATAAAACCAGAAGAATTATGGTTATTTTTATGACAATCAATAATAAATGAAAAATTATATCTTGAAAATCTTTAATGGATAAAATTATGTTATCTTTATAAAATATTCAAAATTGGTAAATTACAAGGACTCATTTGATAGTTGAATTACTTTGAGTAATGAAGAAAGGAAACACCTATAGGTAACCACTCTACTCTAATCGTCTGAGGCACAGCACTCAAATCCACAGCACATAACTTAGGTGTCTTGTGCAGATCTTAGTTAGGCTAATGGTCTTAAAAATGCATTAATTGCTCATTTGATAAGATTCACTAAGATTCAGGATTATAGTAGATATACCCTCCCTTCTCCCTTCACTACCCCGCTAGCCTAAAAACATACTCCCCAATAAATATTGCTGTATCTAAATCTTGAATGGCTCAGGAGTCCAGTACCCTACTACCAGACCACCATTTAGATAACTTTGTTTTATTATTAGTGGCAAAGGAGGGAGCATTTTAGAATGTTCGTTCTATGGGAAATTCAAAGACAAAACTAAAGAATAAGTTAGGAATTGAATAAAATCAGACCAATAGTAGTGGGTATATACCTGAATTGTCCAGTTTGAATAAAAAGTATGTCACACAGGAGGTGTGTAATTTAAGATTTCCTAAAAATAATTGTGAAAGGTATGACCACTAATGTTTCCGCTACACTGGCCAGGAAGGTAGAGTGGGGGAAGCACTCACACATCATGACAGTATTCATTAATTTCTTCCTATATATAAGTGTTCTTTATAAAAACGTTGATGTAAATAAATGTTAGAAAATCATATTTTACACCCATTATGTTCTTAACAACACCAAAGATATGATTAAAATGTTGGCCGCCCCCTAAACCTACATTTTTCCTCATAAAATTTAATGGGAAAAGTCCTTGAAAAGCCACTCTTAACCCATATCTATCCCTCATTAGAAAACATCACCTTCTTTTCAATTTGGCTTCTGCTACTCATGTTCTACCATCAGAGACACTAAATTATAGATACCATCTCTACTGCCTTCGAGAGGGAAAAGTTCCATTCAATCCAAGCGGAGATTAAAAGTGAATCCTGAAAAATCAAGCCCCATCAAATTTACTCTTTACCTCTCATCCAGTCCTATTGAACTACTATCTTATTTATAGAGATAAATAGAGTATTAGAAACTTTGGTGATTCTAAAAGACAGATAATACTTTAAAATTATTTAACATGAAAACTCCATGGAATAACCTTTTTTTAAAACATATTTAGCAACATTCCACTAAGATTAAAACAAAATAAAAATTAATTGAATTTTCTTCCCAATCTCATCTAAAGACCTAAATGCAAAGTCTCATCTAAATTCCCATGCCTCTAAATGCCTTAAAACATTATATGCATTGAGTACAGGTAAACCCCCACTCACAAAGTTTTAATTTTGCAGAATATTTAAATTTTAAAGCCTGTATTGAAAATATACAAATACAATGTATTATAATGTTTTTTAAATGAAAGTAGTTCATGAGTAAGGAATAAACCCCTTGGGCAAAACTTATTGGTTGGAGTACAATAATAATAATAAACACTGTTATTATTAATAGAAGTATATATAAGAAAATAATGCAAACACTTTTAACAAGAGATCCCTAAACCATATACCTGAGTCGACAGGTAGGATGGTCAGGAACAAATGGGTTGAGAAGGTGCTGAAATGGGGATTGGAATGTCAAGTAAGGCATGAGTGAAAGTTTAGGTTTTGAGTCTTAGTAGAATAAAAAGAAACATCGAGGTTTTTAGGTTAGTGAAGATAGACATGTAGAGAGGGGTATTGGGCATTTTTTATAGGACTTAGGATTTTAGGGACTGAATTCAATGGAAGTCGGAGAGTCTAACACTGTCCCAGAATTCTATGCTGTAAGTTCAAGTAGATTTCAGTATATTTGTATATATTAGTTGTTTGTTTGAGAGGGATCATTTTGAAAATTTGTCTGTGAGTGAAAAGTATGTTGCCTCTGTTGATTCTCTGTCTCTTTACCTTACTATGTGAACCCAAGAGGGATTTTTCTAAGGGATGGAAGGGCATGGGGAAAGGAATGTCCAGCTAATGGGCAAAAGCTGAACAGTAAACAGGATCTTGAATACTTTTAAGGGGTTAGAAGAAAGAGGGAAAGCATTTGGCAAAGGAGGTGGCAATTTCTCCAGATGGAGAAAATTATGTAGAAGAAAGATGCCAATGATCCATTTTTACAAAGGGGCAGACAGAAGAGTAAGACAGAGAGTAAGATTATTTAGAATTAATTTAGAGGCTGTAATCAAGTATGTAAGTGTATTTGGTAAATAATATAATAGTTATTGCAAACTTTTAGTTCATATGTGATACTGTCTAGGCATTTGGTTTAGTTTGATTTTATCAGATGGTTGATGAGGATACTGCAGGATTCTCCTAGTTCGGTTTTCACAGAAGACAAGCATAGGATGTACTCTGAAAGTGAGTGGTTTGTTTGTTTTTTCTGATTTAATTGTGTTGTGGATTTGTAGTTTAATGACTGCTGTGTGTGTTTACTCCATTGCCTATATTTTGAACAGTACATTTAGGATATAGAATCCAATATCCTAAAGGTACTGTTCAAAATATAGATAATGGAGTAAACACACACAGCAGTCATTAAACTACAACTACCAAGGTGAACTTGAAAGGATTGTCAATTGTCTGGACCAAGGAAAAAATTAGGTATCCAGTCAGAAGTAAATGAATTTAGGTCTTAAAAGTTAGGAAAACATACCTCATCTCTGTCTGTTTATTCCCATCTATAATTCTATAAGTGTAATAGTATCTATTGTATTTCAGCCCTGATGATGACTTACAAGTTAAGTCAAAATGTCAGCAATAATAAAATAATTAGCTAAAAATTTTGGAGTATTTTATTTTTCTGATCTTGGCTGAAACCCTGACTAATTTCTCCAGATAATACTCGACGGCCAATGAACCTACAACCATATATATTACTTACAGCTAATTAACAGATATGTACAAATAAATTAAAGGTGCTTATTTACATAGAGGCCTCAGAGCATTTACTAATTACTGTCACTTAACATTTAACTGTTTCCGACATTGCAAAGGCTAAGAGCAGCCCAATGATCTGAGACACGCGATCTGACACGGATACTGACTATGGCTGAGACTAACATAAACTGACTCAGGGAGCCGCTGGCGAGCTACTTTTATAATTTCATTGAAGGGTTGAGACAGGTCTAGAAAAATGTAATAGTTATTTCCACACCTAAATTAATAAAACTAATTTCCTTTTCAGATGCAAGAAAGCTGGTGGCATCTCTCAATGGGGCCCTTCCTCTACAGGTCTGGTCCTCAAGTCACATGCTTGCCTAGTCTTTGACAATACTTCCTCATAAATTGCTCCTTCAGCAACCAAACATTTGGTGCTTAGCAATGTAATCCTTTACTGAAATATTAGTCCTAAGGAAGGATATGAGGGTTTCGAAAGGTAGGGACTTGTTTGTAAGAGAGTACACAAATTAAATTAGAAAGGGTAGTTTGGATAAGAAATATAGAGTGACAGAGTTACACTACGGACATTTAAGTGTTGTAGGATTTGGATTAACACAATGAGAAATAGCGGATCAAATAAGAATTGTAATGCCCCATGAGCTATTTCACCTGGGAGATCTGTCGATCTGTCCAGTAAGGTTCATATCCTGCAATGTGGAAGTGGTGTATGTTTGTTAGCTTTCAGCATGAAGGGCTACAAAAATGTTTTTTTTTCCTGAAGTAGTGATTTCAGTTCATTTCTCTGTCTTCTAAAAGGAGGTGAACTCAGAAGTTCCAAAGAACAAGGGTGAGAGGATTTCGAGAATTTCGAGAAATGGGAATCATGAGTGGGAAGTAGGTAGAAAACTGATATTGTAGAAATTGATCAAGGGTTGAGAGTTGAAAAATGAGTTGATTTAGATTGATGAGAGGTCTTGAGAGGAAGATAAAGGAACATGTATATGACTAAAAGGACTTTTCTGAGAAGGAGTAGGTTCTGAAGTAGAGAGATTGGATTGTGGTCTGGATTTGTTTGTAAGAACAGATGAAGAAAGACAGCAATGGCTAATAAGTGATAGGGTTTCTCTTGTTTAAAATAATAAGTTAATTTTTTTTTTTT
>KZ806870.1:147300-167155 GCA_000696205.2 Oncopeltus fasciatus
TTTTTTTTTTTTTTTTTTTTTTTTTTTTTTTTTTTTTTTTTTTTTTTTTTAAGTTTAACTACTTTTCATAGTTGTTTGGGAATGGGATTAAAATGACCCCCATTGATGTTTGGTAGGTTAAGGCTGTATCCCCGACTTCAGAGGCCATTAATTAACAGCGGGCAATATAGTCAGAGACTTCTTTATTGTTGATGGGAGGAAGTTTCAGAGGAACTTTCTGAACAGTAGGATATTCAAGTAAAGCGAAATTAGCATTGCAGCCCTAATCTCATCCCCAACAAAGTCATTTTTAAATATCTCTCCCAAGCACAATTGTAAAATATTATTGATGGATCCTAAAACAATATTATTGCTAATTACTTGCTACTTATCATTTAATAATTATGGAATTAAATAGCAAAAAAAAGCTTGAAATGTCAAAACTTATGGAACTCCTTTGCAGGAGGTTTCAATGGCAACCTCACCTTGTTTTTAGAGAAGAGAATATCAATTGTAGCATCATAAAGTGTACTCAGTCTGATGTCAAATGATTGGACCTGTCGTTTTTCTCCTGGCAATGGAGGTTTTGTCACCTGAAAATTCACATTTAATAGGAAATATTTATTATATATTGAATTATTTATATAATATTACTGAAGAAGGGACTTACAAGAGGAATAAAAATTCTTTTAAAGCAAAAACAAAACAAAACACACAAATTCTATCTTACGGAGCAGTGTGAACCTAGCACATTTTCCATGATTAAAAAAAATTATATATATATATATATATATATATATATATATTTGAGAGAGAGACTCCTATTTTACGCACACATAAAGTATAAAGTCACACTTGATATTTGTATTGCTGAATGTAATGCAGAGGCCAATAACCTTTTCAGATAGAATATGAAGTGTCATTATTTGCAAGTATAGAATAGCAAGAGTCAATAAAGTAATATAGCAATAATAGCTTTCAAAATATAAAACAATCCTCATACTAAAATTTATAACAATACAATTGAATAAACTTAAGTTTTTAAATTAATTCAAAGTAGAATTTTCACATTCAAAGACATAAAACAGATATTAACTAATATAAATAAAAAAAACTTACTTCCATTGGTTGATAGTCTTGCGGAAAGAAAAATTTAAATAAGTGTTCTCGTTGCCTGTCTGCCCATGGACCATAACTAAAATCTGTACCTTTGCCACACTAGTAAAAATATGAAATAAAAATATAAAATTACACTTTTAATAAAAAGAGAGTAATAAGAGTACAATGTTAAAGAATAATTCAACCAATCATTTAAATTTAAAAGCGGAATATTTATTTTAAAATATACCTTAAGCACACCTTATTTTATTAATATTGCTATAAGAAACACTAGTTATTGAAAACAGAAAAATAAAAACCATATCAAATGGGCTGTATAAACTAAAAGTATTTTTCATATTTTATTATAAATAAAATAAATAAGAGTAAATAACTTGTCATGAAGATTATTACAACTAAGGTAGAGCCTGTTAGTTCTTTTGGAGCATCTGTAGTAATCAAGAGCTGATCTTGACCACTATGCTCCAAAAGAACTTCTGCGATAAAGATAATATGGAATGGAATATATTTGAATTTATGAAAGTTTTCATACAAGAGAGAAAAGGTGATGCAACATCTAAAAGTGATGCAAAGGGGAGATGAGAGATATCAATCCAAAATATATTTTTTGTGTTTTATGTAGTCTTTTATAAATAAAAAAAATAATCAAATAAATGTTAGAAAATTACATTTACTCTTATTACGTTTCATAAATATTTGTCAACAGATTAATTTTAATGGAAATATTATGATTTTTCGGATCTCACTTCTGCAACCCCTAGCCAAATTCGACTTTGTTGCAAGTTCATAATGTTTTAGTAAATGCGTAACACATTCCTCTTGTAAGATGGAGCCTAAAGAATATTAAACATACAAAAGAAGAGTTTTTTTTGACCGTAGATATTATTCTTAGATGATTTTAGTTGGGGTTCGGTCAAGGTAGATCCAAAAAACACAAATTTAAAAAATTTATTTTCTAATAAAGGATTATCTGCCAAATAGGCAAGTTGTAGGGCTTCTAAAAAAATTATTACAAAAAAATCAAGCAATCCTATCTTAACTGAAAAAGTAATAAACTTTACAATTATTTTATGAGACAATTTTAGATTTACAAGCAAGACAATGGGCTTGGAATGGATAACAAAGTGCATTAGTGCATTTGCAACAGATAAGTTTCTGGAAAGTTTAAGGTGCTTTTCATCATAAACTAATGCAATCCCTTTCATAAATATATTTTATAATCAAATAGTTATACCATTGTTTGTTCCTTTTGGATGATTTAGACATGAGATAAGAAAAATTGCATAAACAATATCATTTAACAATAAAATTCACAATAAGAAAAAAAGAAGTAATAGATCTTTAAACTCCCTAAACTTAAAAAAATAACTTTAAATTCAGACAATCACAACTCCTCCACATATTATAAATCTAAAAAAAAAAAAAAAAAAAGGTAATAGACACATTACATATTTAATGTGGACAGACTTTTGAATAACCCATTGTACTAAAGAACCAAGACATATTACATATCTGCCAGAAATTAATGGATTCACAAAAGAATTAATTGACAGCCTAATCTCTAAAAGAAAAAGAAAAGTTCACAAATCAAGAATTAGGGAACAATAAGCCTAGGAATAAAACTGAATTCTGATGTAAGGATTCATTACCTAAGGAAAATTTTTGAAAGAGTTTTAAAGATTTTAAAAATTTATAATTTGAATGAAATACCATTTCACAATTCTTCTACAATGAAAAAGCAATTGCATAAAGTAAAATATCCTATAATGAGGAAGACTCCCTGGAAGTAAATAAAATAAAATACAAAATGATGATAAGAGTTATTCTTAACTACTACAAGCTGTCACCTTTATTAAAAAATAATGCATTAATTTTGTTATACCATGGCTGAACTCCTGAGAAGACGAGGTAAGGCAGAGTCTTTGTTGACAGCTAAGAGGAAGAAGCTATCTACTTAGAGCATGGTGTTAAATTTTATAATATTTGTACACAAAGATATTTATTTTTAATATTCAATATAATTTTAAATAACAAAATATTTTATTGAAATTAAACATTCATATTTATTATATCGACTTATTTTAGAGAAAATATATTCTCTATAGAGAACTTATGCTGTAATTGGAATTGGAGTTCTTTTAACATCAAAACTATACATGAAATTTAAAGTTTTTATTATTTTAACATTTTAATTGTTTCTTTATTTTTAATGAATTTTATTGAATAAAATAACTCTTAAATATTAGTGAATGTGAATCATATGGGCTCCGATTGTGAGAGATATGTCTTATGAAATCAGCAAATGAAAATGAAAGCCCAAATAAATTTGAAGTGAATATGAAGGAGACTCCAATTCTCTCATGACCTCGGAATCTCTTAAAAAACCTCTGAAGAGCTGGATGATGGTGTCCAGTTCTTTACTATAAAGATTCAGCAATGTCTTTGGAAGGCTAACTTAAAACCCACCAGCACCCGCTACACTGTAAACTCAGCTGAACCTCTTCCCAATTACATTAAAAACCTTATACATGCTAAGAGTCAAGCTTGAGCCCTGTTCCAGAGGTACAGGCATCCCTCAAATCGCAAGGAGTTCAACCAGATATCTCGTCTCATAAATCAAAAACTATATGCTTTATGAAATAAGGCATTTATTGCCTACCTGTCTAGCCTCTCAGAAGCAGACAATTCCCTCTGGATTGCTTCTGATTCTGAAGTATCATGAACCTTCTGCCCCCTTGCGTCGAGAAGTCAACTCGATGGTTACAACCTCTTCCCACAAAGACAAGGCCCAAATGTTTGCCCAGCATCTAAAGCAAACATTCACTCCTCATCCAGATCCTGATAATTTGTCCAATAACGCAGAGGTTGAGGAGTCACTGGATATACCATTACCAATGTCCTTACCGATTAAGGCATTGACATCTTCTGAGGTCAAATAAATTATTAATCATCTGCCTAAGCTCAAAGCACCCGACTATGTATTTATCACTGGACTAATACTTCAAAATCTACCCCAAAAAGCAATTGTTTTCCTCACTTACCTCTATAATTCTATTCTTCGGACCACCCATTTTCCCTTCTCTGGAAATTTTCTGAAATAATCCTATTTTTTTTAAATCCAGTAAATCTTCTTCTAACCCATTATCCTATAGACCAATTAGCCTTCTTCCTTTACTTTCCAAGGTATTTGAGAAAGTTCTTTTAAAACGAATGATAACTAAAATAACTTCCTTAAATATTCTTCCTAATCATCAGTTTGGCTTCCGATCCTATCATTCTACTGTCCAGCAGGTGTTTCGCGTTGTAGACTTTACTTCCTCTTCCCTCGAGAGAAAAGAATTTTGTCCAGATACATTCTAAGATGCCACTCAAGCATTTGACCAAGTATGGCAAACTGGTCTATTATACAAGCTCAAATCCATATTTCCAAGTACCATCTAACTAATCCTCAAATCTTATCTTTCTAACTGTTTCTTTAGGGTACGGCAAGAATCAGATTACTCTGAACACTTTCCTGTGAAAGCAGGTGTCCCACAGGGCAGTGTGCTTGGACATATCCTTTCAGTTCAAATTCTCATAATAATTGCTAACGCTCCATGTTACGTGTCCAACTCTCCCCTTCATCACGTCCAAGACCTTATCACCAACTGCTTCAAGTTCTTCCATAGTAAACTCTAATTTCATCCTAATCCATAAGCCCAATCCCTGTCATCGGACTCCAATCCTCACATTCCTCCCTGGAACTAAAACAGAGATGACCTAGCAACCTCCTGGGCCTTAATGTCTAAACTTATTAGGAGTGGGGTCGATGAGTCCCTTCTCCCTGCACAGTGATGATCATTTATTTATTTTATTGTTATTTTAAATTTATTATTATTACTTTTTATTTAGTGTACATATTTATCATCAAATTACAAGATGTTACCTAGCAGAATGTAATAAATAAAGAGTTACTTATTAAACAAAAAACTTTTCGATAAATCCATGGAACAAGTAAGTCTTTAACTTATTAATGAAAGTCTTCCTAAAGAACTGTTCTGCTGTGAAGTTGTTCCTACTTTTGGCTAAACAGCCTCTGAGGATGATTGATTCTGCCTTCGAGGAAATAGTCTGTAGATATATCTCTTGACGTGTGATGAAGACAGCCTGGGGGTGGAATTTGACCAGTAGATAAGATGGCTGCGGGGTAGGAATGCCTTGTGAGAAGGGCTGAGATCTCACCAACTTCCTGAGCAGAGTCTTGCGGGCTAGAGTTAATCAGTACTCGCAAGTTTCCAGCTCAAATAACCAGTTCCCAGCGTGAGTTATAGTTCCCACATGTGAGCAGTAACTTCCAACAAGATACACGCCAGTAACTAGAGTTTCAGTAGTCCTCTGTGCCTCACATTTGCAGGCATTTGTTGAAACCGCAGTCAAATTCCTCATCCCCCACTTGTCCAATGTTTGTTTATNAAACATTTATTGTGTTTCATAAGGTTTAGTTTGTCTTTCCAAATTAGGCTAGTGTTATTTTGTTTTCAACTTATGACTATCTTTTATAGGTTTGAATAGGAAATACAATTCTCATTAAGTTCAATATCATTTTTCATAATAAGGAGAGCTGGCAATTTTTAGAAGATATTAAAATCCTTTCCATTTGGTGACACTGCATTAATTTGTTTAAGATTATATGATTTCAATTTTCATATGAGAGTAAAAGAACAATTTTTTTAGAAAGAATTATTTGACTCCTGTAATATATAAAGTTCAAACTAAAAATTTAAAAAAATCTTTATTCAGCATTATTTTTAATTATAAGCAACAACAAATTTTTAATTATTATTAAGGCAAACTATTTTCTATTAAGTATTTGAAAAATGAATTTCATAGCAATTATCCTAAAAATAATTTAAAATATAATAATGAAAACTAAATCATAATACCTACCTTTATATCCATCCCCCAAATTGGTGGTGCAGATTCAACTATATCTCCATTTGCTAATTCTAGCATTAAAGGTTCAACAGGTACAATGCCTGAGAAAATGAAAATACAATTAATCAAACTAAACAGCAGAAGAGAGGAAATATTAAGAAATAAAACTAAATTTAATAACAATAATTCATATCTAGTTTGTCAGTTTACTTCATTGTACATTTAGTCAGATGATAAATTGACAAGTAATTATTAATTACTTAATCAGAAAGTCATTTCTCTTTATCCTTTAAAAACTCTGATCTATATTATAAAAAAGAGCATCACAAAAATAGAGTAAAATTAGCAAATTTTTTGAAACAGTTATTTTTCCTTAAATATTTTGTTTCAAATTCAGCCCACTAATTATGATCCATTTTTTTTTATAATAGGAAAATTATGAAAAGTATATTTAATGATGTGTAATATGAATCCAGAAGTTTCAGAATTAATTATGACAAAACCATTAACTAAAGCTTGAGTTTTGGATATACTCAACAGTCCTTGTTGTGATATATCCATAACTAAATTATATAGTTGTGGAGATAAACGTATAAATTAAATGAATAGGGGACTGAATAAAGATAATGAGTATCAATATAATGAAAATCTTACATTGGAAGGTTTATTTTTTTATTTAAAGATCATGCCAAATTAAATTAAGAAAAAAAAAAAGATATTTTCTATTCAAATTCCAGAGACTAGAGAATACAACCATGTCATGTTGTAGTAGGAACTGTACAGATTTAATTTTCAGAGAATGACTGTTGAGAGAAACCAACCTGGTTCATCCATATAGTAGTACAAGTCAACATTGTTTGATGAAAGGACGACAAATCCTTCACCCATATACCTTGGTGGGTCATCAGCCATTCCTGTATATTTAGGACTGGGAGCTAATATCACCTAAAACATGTATGAAAACTAAATGATTAAAAAAAAGAAGCATAGTTCTACAAATGAATTCTTACTTCTGCATCTAATACTAATAAGAAATATTATTATTATAGTACTATTAATATGATAATTATAACTATCCTGATATTGTCCCATATAATTCTACTACTTCTATGTCAAAAAAAAGAATAAAAAAAAAGTGTATATGATAGATAACAGTGGTGCCAAACACAAATAACTTCCAAATAAGCGTACCTAATATGAGGTTAAGATATGGAAGGTATGTAAAGAATGAAAACGAATTTAATAACAATAGTACTGTCTCCAAAAGGAATTATTTCTAAAGTACAAGTAGAAAATCTGAAAACAGGAACTTCATAAGGCTATGTGTATTTTAATCTAAACAAGAATTGCAAGGAAACTTTTTAGTTCAGACTAAAATTTAGTCTACTAAGCTGGCTGTTTTTGGTAAATAGATTTATGACTATCTTTACTCTATACCAGCTATAAGCTTAATATAAACCAAATATAATAATAATAATACATTAACCAACAATATATAGAATAAACCCAATCTCAGGTAATTTAATCTTGTAACTCCTTGATTAACTTTTTTATAAGATTAGCTCCATTTCTTGGGACTTAAAATATAAATGTTGAGAATGGGAATGTGAGAATGGGAATGTGAGAATGGGAATGTGAGAATGGGAGAATGTATTCAGAAAAAAAAATATTATTTATTTATTAAAATAAATGAACCAAAATAGACCAAATATATTTTTATTTTTGGTAAACATAAATTTATATTTTCTAAGTAAAACATAAATCATAACAACCTCTCCAAAGGTGATTTAGTATTTAATAATAGAAAGATTATAAATGACAGAAAATAAAACCTAGGTATTGTTTATAATATATTCAAAGTTCATTTGAAGTTATCTTTGAATGGGAAATTAAGGTGATACACTGAAAATCATTCAAATATGAAGAGCACTGAACATCAATCAGATTTTATTAAAACATTATTAGCAGAGTTTCCGAAAGGAAATCAAGTTACTTTGACATTAATAAAATGACATTTAAGAAATATATATAAAATACACTTTTTTTTAGGTCAAGTATATAATAATCAAGTGTGTAGGACACATTGATTGAATTATTATAAAAACATGGATAAGCATATAGGTTTTGAATGAAGTTAGTAAGAGATGATTAATATTTGTTGCTTGACCTTTTGGGAATCCTAATTTAATATAGAAATTATTGTTGAAAAACAATAAGGAGGTAAAATAAAGACTGCTGTCTCAACCTTGGGATTTTTCACTCTAGAGAAACATACTGAAATCTATATTTTTTGTTCTCATAGTTGTTGTCATATCTCTATTATTTCTTCCTCAAAAATTATTTTCTAATTCAAAATATTCCTATGAGTCCAAAATTTTTGTACATGGAGTTTACAAACGCAAAATTTAAAATTTGTAATTTTCTTTCAATTTTTATTAAATTTAAAAACTAAACTATTGTGGAATAATTAGCAGAAATTTAAAAATATTTTTAACATTAAATTGTTGTAAACCTTTATAGTGTACCAAAAAAAAATTTTGTTCCAACTTGTTATGTATTAAACATTGCAGAACTTACTATTTAGTGTAATGCAACTTATTACCTGTCTGGATACTATATTTACTTTTTGCTGTAAATATTAGAAGCTACCTATGACTATGAATAGTGGAGAATAATATAAAAGCAAAAATTGTTTTTATTGCTCTAGTATTATAAGCATTAAAATAAATAATGCTTAATAATTAAATAATGGCAACTTTTAAAATTTTAATCCTTTAGAGATTTTTGATAATGCCCATAATTAACTAAGCCCCTAACATGCACAGGTGTGTTTGTATGTATTAATGTACCATATGTGTGTACAGGTGTGATTTATATTCCTAATTTACTTAAAATCAATTCAATTCATATAAGGTTAGTTGCAGTAAAATAATAATAGCTCAATTTATAAAAAGCCAGTAAAAGTTAATAAATAATGGTACAATGGGTTGTTATGAACCAAATAAAATAGTATGCATAAGGCTATTATATTTCCTTAGTCTCTTGTAGCTATAATAAAAAACAAATTTTGTATAACCCTTGAGAATATAGTAAATATGGAGAATAAAAAATATGAAGCTCAATGTTCTCAAGAAAAACGTTTCAATGCAAGAGCAATTTTAAACTTTTAACCTAAATTTAACCCCCATACAGTTGACGAATCAGGCCCCTTTGATATTAGGTACATTATAAGAGTGGAAAAACTAAATAAAATATTCATAAAAATCAGTTCAATGGTGTTTAAGAAACTTCATGAATGACAGGCAGGATATTTTTGTCTATTTAGTCTTCAAATTCTATAATATTTTTAATTTAAAGGATCCAATTTTAGGGGAGGATTAGAATTTGTATTTTTTTAATGATTTATTAAGTTGATTAAAATAGTTTATTTTATTAAAAATAAAAAATGAACCATTATTACCTTGAAGTTTTCTGCTTTGCATTTTGCAAAATGCATAAAGTGATCTAATTTGGATGCAGCTGGCTTTGTTGAGTATACCACATGTGCTTCTTCAACTTGAATAGACAGAGTGGTTGGGACTAGCTTATTGCCAAAAACTAATCTTGCCTAGAAATAAATAAAGTACTGTTAATGAAAATATTAACTAATGAGATACATTATAAAGAATGAATGTTTCATTGGTTCAACTTGAGAAAATCATGATTAAAATAGTGTAATTTAAAAACAATAAAAAGTGTAAGAGTTAATACTTAAAGAGTAAAAACTTAAATGTTCTAAGGCAATTAAAAACTTTTGCAGTGCTAATTCTATACAGTATTCTAATTATAATTTGAAATTGGATAGCATGGCAAGTTCTGTAAGCAGGTCTCTCATAACATATGCCACATCCATATGGTTTTCATGTTCCAAACAACATATGGAATGTTCAGAAATGTTAGTTTTATAGGAAGACGAAAAAATTAGGGATCGTCTAGGCAACATAACCCAAAACATTGTCTTCCTCAAGTAATGTAAATGGTACTGATCTGGTTATGATTTGGTCAAACGTTACTCTACATAATCCTAAGAAACAATGCCTAGAAGTGAACATGTGAACATAGTACTTATATACAGAGAACCTCCACCTTAGCCTATGATGACAAACATTGGCCAAGGGTCCCAGATATGACTCATATACTCTGATTAATTAATAAAAATTATTTGAATTATTAATAATAAAAAAATAGGAATTTTTGTGAAAAGTGAAAGCTTCAATAAAATATGGTTGGTAAAATCAGTCAGGGCATCGGCCAGGACGAGAAAATAAAACACACTGAAATAAATACATTATCTATCCGAAGATTTATTAACTCCGAAGAGTCAATAATAGATTTTACCCATGCTCCGAGATAGATAAATTCTGGGACCTTCTCAAATTTTGAAGCGCCAATAGTTACTGCCCGCTCTAATTGCCCACCATTAGCTCCTGTGAACAGGTTTTTTTCACTAAGAGACCCTTCGACAGTGCCACTCTTTGTAGATCGAGAAATGCCTTCTCCAAAGCTACAAAGGACCTTGCAATAATATTCAGATCATCAGCAGAGACAAGGATTTGGACTAATCTATAAAAGACTGCTCCTGTCGTACCAATAAGTTAATAATGGTTTCTGCGACAAATATCAGGAAAATGGAGGTGGAAAATTAGAGTGTTTGGGAGAAACCAGCATTCTTCGTGTAACCAAAGAATTGACAAAATTGTTAGTTTAATCATTTTATATGTTTGGAATGATTTTCGTTTATTATTCGAAAAAAAAACACATATATAATTGCATGATTAATACAGAAATATATTATTTATACAATTGTGTATATGTCACTGAGAAATTTAATTTATTTATGATTGAGAAATCAAATGAAATGTTTAAGGAAAAATATGAGAATTATGAAAAAGCTTTAAGTCATAATGCAATCCCTCTCTTAGTGCAGCCTTTCTGCTTTTAAAATAATCTGTATAATTGTAAATTTTAACTAACCTTATTTATAATATAATTATCACTCCATATTAAAATATATTAATGACAAAGAATAAAATAAATAATTATTAATTTTATTGTCATCATTATTTTTTTCATATTAAAAATTGAAATTGAAGCACTCAACTAGAAACAAAAGACTAAACATTTTAGAGAGAAGTGTGCATTCTTAGTTGGCCTTCAAATCCTCCATCCCTTAATAAAATTTCTAAAATCGGTTTTAACATATATAAAAAAATAAGTGAATAAAAAAGTATTATTAGGAAGTTCTTACAGATGACAAATCAAATTTTATAACAGGTATCAGATCCCTCCAGCTTTTCCCTAGTGAACCAGCACCAGGTTGTGGTCGATGAGACTTTCCAACATCTAGCTTACCATTATTTCTAGCATTGCCTAAAACAAGTATTATAATAAAATTTTAAAAAAGCTTTTGTTAGCAACATTTTAAAGTACAATTTGAATGAGAGGAACATACAGTCATTCTTTTCATTAGGTGGGATAATGGCTTGCTCCAAGCCAAATACTCTTTCTAATTCATTGTAAACTTCTGAGCGGTTATAAACATGAAGCTCAAATCCATTCAGCATAACTGAGAGACGAGTGTCTGAGTGGGACAGATCTGAAATAATACAAACAGTCTTCATTTTGAAGAAAAACAATATTAAAAATAATTACATAAATGTTTATTTTTTAAAACTAAAAATCACTTAAAACATCTGAGTAAGTTTAGCGGCATAAAAAATATTTTTTTATTTGTTTAAAAAGTATTTTTAAGAAAGGAGTTACATTTTGCTGGGTTAATTATAACACTTTTTTTTTAACAAACAAAAAAAACAGGACCATTAATAATTGGATTATTTAGTGAATCACCAATAATAATGTTTGACACATTTTAAGTAAAAGTGATGGAAATACCACACAACTAACTTAAATTTAAAATTAGATATTATTATATATATTATTCATAATGACAGGAATACCAGATAAAAAAGGATGTAGGTTTATAATGGCTATTACTATTTATGTGTATTATTACTAAAACACATAATCTTTAATTTAACCCTTTTACTGCAGTTATACCCAACTAATATAAATTAGGGACCACATTATGCGGAACATGTGCCAACCAAAATCCAAAATTTTTTAACAAAATTTAGACTAAGGTCTAAAATTAAAATTAAAGTTTAAATCATAAAAATAATCAATTTGAGGAACAACTGATGGTGATTCTAAATCTGGAGCATTAGTTATCCAATTATCATAATACGAGTGTGTCTAATTTTTTTACACAAAAACTTGACAAAGAAGATTGCAATAAAAATAAATGTTTTGATAGTGGTAGCTGTATAATATAACTTATACATACATACATATATAAATAATCACCCACCAAGAGTTAACTAGGAGAGGTGACCATAGAGTATATACTATAAATAATCTTAATATTTACTGAGAAGAGAGAGTGTAGTTCTGCGTATTCAGAGATCTGAGTGTAATGTATTTACATTACAACTACATTATGGAGGACCAGTGACTGACTGTAGCCTAAATTATTTTTGACTGAGATTGTTATAATTAATGTTACAATAAAATTTACTATGATAGATCTTGATAGATGTAAAATTTAATTCTCTGTACTTATTTTCTATCAACTTTTGGCACACAAAAGAAAGGAAAAAAAAAACTAGTGCCAGGTCTCATTGTTTTCTCTGGCTTTTAAGTTTTATTTTTTATAATTAAATGAAGTCATTATTGCATTTTGTTATTGAAGTCACATTTGTGTTTGGTTTTTTTTAACTTTAAACATTTATTGTGTTTCATAAGGTTTAGTTTGTCTTTCCAAATTAGGCTAGTGTTATTTTGTTTTCAACTTATGACTATCTTTTATAGGTTTGAATAGGAAATACAATTCTCATTAAGTTCAATATCATTTTTCATAATAAGGAGAGCTGGCAATTTTTAGAAGATATTAAAATCCTTTCCATTTGGTGACACTGCATTAATTTGTTTAAGATTATATGATTTCAATTTTCATATGAGAGTAAAAGAACAATTTTTTTAGAAAGAATTATTTGACTCCTGTAATATATAAAGTTCAAACTAAAAATTTAAAAAAATCTTTATTCAGCATTATTTTTAATTATAAGCAACAACAAATTTTTAATTATTATTAAGGCAAACTATTTTCTATNTATTTGTTTTAAGACACTTCAAAAACTACATAAAATCTAAGCATAAAATTAATAATTTCCAATGTTTTATTAAAGATGGATATAGATAAGAGCTAACAGCTAGTACATAATTATGTTTTAAGCATTTTACTAGAGTATAATAAAGAATAAAAAATTATTGAATTTTATAGACTTTTATAAGTCCTAGTGCATAACCTTCCATTTTTCACAGTGTTGTCCATTAGAGAAATCTCTCCTAACTGAACTCCTTTCAAAGTATGAGTGTAAATTAGTTCAAATATTAAAATTATTTCATTTCATTTATACTTTAGATTCAGTTTGCAAAGCTTTACCATAAGCTCATCAGTTTCATGAATATAGAATATATTTAATATGTTGAAACTTTTAGTTTGAAGGGATTTAACTTTTGATAAGATCTTAACCATATAGCAGCGAAGTCTAAGAATATTATTCCATTTTAGAATGTTTCTAAGAGTTCAGGTTCAATTGAATTTTTTATTTAAAATGTATTTGTAGTTAAAATTAGAACTTCTAGTTCTTTTAAAATTCCATTATGGGATATTTTCTTTCTTGATTATACATAGGCAATTATTTTTTTTATATTTTATCTTACTATATTTTTTATTTCAAAAATTTTAATGTACTTTATGTGTGTTAGAGTGTTACAGCTCCAGCTTTATTTTTCAAATTAATTTGCACAATTTTTTTTAGAAAAATAAAGTAAACCTTTAGTAACATCTTTAGGAACATATGCTCTCCACCAACGAAATATCATCCAACCATCCTGAATCCTGAGGCTGTAATCATGGGTAATATATACAACATCTCGAAACATAATCTTCCCAGAGAGGACACACACTGTGAAAGAACCTGAAACAAAAAGAATCAATTTATTACAAGCAATAAATACAAAATAAAATAATGGCTAATGCTAAAATTCTGTAGATAGCTTAATTATTAACTATTTAATGCTACTAGCTACAGGTACATACACTTATGAATTATTTTTCATAAACCAACAAAGTTTATTAAAAGATTTTCAATTTTTTCTTCCAGTAAACCTCCTCTCCCCTCCCTAATCACAGTTATGACAAGTTGATCTAAGATTATATATGCCATCAGTCATTTTATTTATCTTATAAATAATACTGTATTTTATGTCAATATTATTTTTTCCTGCCTGATACATACAAGAACAAGGTACATAGTTGCCTTTTACCATGGGACTAAGTGAGTTAAGTTTAAAATAGAGTAATTTTTTATATACCAAGTGATTTACTACAGAATATCAATAAAAAAAGAGCAGGCTTTTCCTGAGATGTCAAGTGAAACAAACATGTTTTGCAATTTTAAAAAAATTATAAGGCACATAGGATCTTGAATTTCCCAGAAAACCCACATGCCTGAAGCTAAATTTGATGAGTATTTTTTATTTAAAGAAATTACAATACATTTCAGAGCAGAGTAACCAATAAGAGGATGAAAAGGAGGACATCACGAAGAAGGGCTCATTACCGATGAGCAGAGCGATATTAATATTGCTGAATTGGGAATGGGTTATATAATGTAAAATGAAAAAATTCAGTATTGTTGGTAATTGAGAAAGGAGAAGTAAAGAAGAACAGAATTAAAGCTATAAATTATAAATTTTTAATGCTCATGACAAATATTTAAAATTTTGACTAAAAGTTTTCATTTATTTTCTTACAATTAATTATTTTTTAAACTACTTAAATACTTCACAATTCCATTCAATTCGCCTAAAGGTAATTCTATAGATTAAATAAGAAACATGAAAAAAATATAAAATGTAATGGATGGAAAAATGAGAACCAAACAACTTATAGCAATAAATTAGAAACTCACTTACCAACTCTAAAATATCCGTCAGTGATGTACAGCTTGTTAAGGGCTCTCGTAAAAATGAAACCAATTACTCTTGAATTGTAGTAAGTTATATATATCACCCAAACCATTGCACTGATTAGGGATACTAGAAGAAGAGCAAAATTGCTGTCCATCTTTAAGTCGTCCAAATTCAAGGAAGATGTGATGTTCCATGGTGATGGTTCAGGCATATTTGTCTCAACAATACTTACAGAAGACATTTTGAGACAAGTTTCATCAGGTAATCATTTCCCAGCTAAAAAGAACATAAATAAATGGGATAAACAGAAAGAGTCTAATTAAACAACTTGTCAATGTTTTTCCTTAACTCATTATCAAATGAGATAAGAAAAGATAACAGTTTAATTTAATGAAAACGCGCCAAATTTAATAAGACATCGACAATGATTATGAAAAACACTTAAATTGTTAGCATATATGTAAGACATAACAGCTACGAATAAAAACACATATACCTATCTATAGAGATTCGGTTACATCACCAACAATTTAAATATTAACTAAAAACTGATAAAGGAAAAGTAAATAAAATCTTACTAGGTATCTAAACTAATTAGTTTTTACTGGTCGCTTAAAAGCGAGAATGAATATTAGGGGAATTGAAAATAATGGAGTGGCTTACTATTACTTACATTTAATATAGCAATTAAAGCAAAACATGGAGATTTTTATAATAACAAAAGACCTCATATCAGCTATCGCTGTCAAGGAAGCGGCATCAGCTGACTTCCGTGACTCAGGTTAGATACTACTACTTCTGTGAGATAAATTTACACTGAAGTTCAGTGACTAAACAAATTAAGGATAACCCCCCCCCCCCTTCAAATTCGTTGGCTAATTTTTTTAACTTAATTTACCTCTGTTAGTTATTAATCAAAACTCTGTTTTCAAATTGAAATCCTTTTGTGGTTTTCTAATCCTTCTCATTTCGAAATCCAATCTCATTTTTTAGCCAGAAAGAGCGATTAGCTTCACTCTCACAAGCTTAGGTAAACACTACCCCTTCACTTGCGAGAGAATGACGTAATTCAAGAAATAACTGACCTCGCTTTTTTTTCTGAATGATTTAGCCAAATTATTATTGTAGTAATTTAGTTACTAAAGTAATTTTCGTATTAAAAAAATGATATCATTACAGGAGTACAATTAAAGATTAAATAATTAATTATATCATTGAAATAAAAAAGTATGAGAAGAAAATATAAGCTCCCTTTCCTAAAGAATGACTCAAGAACATCATAGAAACTTCTCTATACTCTTAATTTAATTCTAAAATACCTATCCTTAATATGAACTATTCACGGGGGAAAAAAGAAACTAAAAAAAATTTCAGGACAAACCTTACACTTCTTGAAGTCAATCTGACGTTTCCCTGCTTTTGTTTTTTTCAATGACAAAGTGTTTAATAACAAATGAAGATAATTAAATTAATGTTTTAAAATTAAATATTTAATTAATTTAACCTCCTACATCATAAGGGTGACACTTCCTGACACGAAGGATGTGTCAAAAAGCGACTTTCATGAAAATAGCATATCAATCGTAAAATCATACTTTTTTATTTATGATTTAACCTCATACTATGCAAGGTGTCAAAAAATTGAACAAATTTAAGTGCGGTTCACTTGAACTTAAATTTTTCAAATTAGCTACTACTGTATGGGGGAGCTTTTTAAATTAACAATATGAATATTACAATCTCATTTCATTATAACGTAAGCATACAATAGATTGATTGAAGAACTGCATAATTCAAGGAGCCACTAAATTTTATGAATTTAGATAAATAAATTGTTGACAAATTCCTGTTCAAACAGGAAAAGAGACAGTCTACAGGTAAACTTCCTGTAGCGCCTGTCATACCACCTCAAAGCAACTGTAATAAGAAAATAAAAACAATGAGTTTTAACATGAACCTTAATGAGAATAACCACGCACATTTGAAGTTCAAGCCTGGATACAGCAATGTTTAATTCTGGAGATCATTGGTTGGGTATTGAAAGGAAGCTTATTGAGCAAGTAAGAGAAAAAGTAACAAAGTCAAAAGGCAGGTAGATTATAGTTTATTCGTGTTTTATTTTATTACAAAGAAAGAAAAGAAACAGAGAAATTAACTTCAACTTAGCGATTCAAATAACTAAAAGAATTTCTATATTATTTTAGTACTAGGTTTTAATTCCATTTTGACTCCATAAAAAATAAAAAAATTTTCTAAATGCCTCTGCTTCCTACAGACTATTTCAAATTAATAATGAAAAAAATATGTTTGTTTTTGCAGGCGTTTTTTAAGATTTGCATTAATCCTCCTAAAATTAAGTTTAGTTGCTCATAGTTATAACTCATCAGAAAAATTTACCATTTTTCACACATAAATAAGGAAAAGTGAATAAAATTCCAAAGATAAATTGTGAGGGTCTGTACATAAATAGAGAATTTATCTTAACACAGAAATATTTTAATTCCAGATTTTGATATTAATAAAACAGAGGACAGTGGCACTTCCCTCCTACACCTTTGTTGTCAAACTGGAATGGCAACTTTGTGTAAATTGTTAATTGATTATAAGGCTGACATAAATATACAAGATGCTTATAAGATGTCACCTTTAATGATAGCAGCTCACAACAGTTTTCAAAATATTGTTGAAATATTATTATCAAATGGAGCAGAATTGGAACTTTCAGATATCAATGGTAAGTTGATATTTTATTTAAAGTTAAATAAATTTGTTGAAATGTATTACATATTAATATAATATGTATCATTTGGCCAAAATTATGCTCAAACTTAAGCTCTGTTCCATGAGTAATTATTAAATGTGACCATTCAGAGATACTTTACTCTCTTCTTCACCATTACAGTTTTTAGAAAAATATTTACAAAACTTACTACTTAATACTTATTTTTTTATGATGAAATAAAAAACTTTTTTATATTTAAATCTTATTAAGCAATAGAATTAATTCACAAATAGAAAAATCTGTAAAGGAGGAGCTACGTAAACTTAGAAGTGAGTTGTATTTTCTAAATGTCAAATCAATAGACAACATTATAATTGTGTAACTTTTTGAAATTATGAAAATTGTATTAAAATTCATATATGTTGACAAAATCAAAACCAGCTCAATAAAATTTTGTATACTTGTACCCACTGTATATATACATACTGGCATGCAAATATACAAACTAGTACTATATTTATAAATATATGATATAATATACAACACTAACACAAATCCCATGCATTGTCACTTTAATACAGAAATTTATTTTGTAAAGCTAAGGGTTTTTAAATTTTGGTCACCCTATGCTAAATATATGCTTTCTTTAAAACTACAGTACAATAGAAGCAATATTTTCCATGAATAAAAAAGTATTTGTAAAAGTAAATCATCCCCGAACATCATCAGAAGACAAATCATGTGAATAACCTCATAGGGCAAAAAAAAAAAATTAAATTATATATAAATTAGTTATGTAATTAATTATTATTCTATACCAACATGATAATAAAGGGGTTTGTGGGAAGTATAATTCACCCAAAAATAAATAGACATATCAAGGATATCCATGCAGCTCTGGCTAACTCAGAATATAACACAGTAACAGAGGTACTGCACCAGTTCACTAAACCTATTGGGCGCAGGTAAGCTTCTCCTTACTAATGGGTCAAACCTGTACTTATAAATAAATAAAAAGAAAAAAAAATTATACATTGTTTTTTTATTTATCTTGTTCAATATCCATGAATACAATACAATTTTACTTAATATATATTTTTTGAAATTCCTAAAGAAATTAAGCTGTTGAAGATGTTTTCGAGAGAGAGAGAGCGAGAACGAGAGTGTGATTGCAGATTATTGTGATTTGTCAAATAATTTTGTACTAATAATTTAGTCCATGCTCATATTTTGGTAATATATTTTCTCTTCTTAGAGAAGACTAAAAATTAATAGATACAGCAATACTGGACATCAATATATATCAATATATTTAATTGTTATACAGTTTTATGTGTATATATNTTTTTTTTATTTAGAGAGAGAGAGAAAGTATATATAAAAAATGAAACACTCGTGGCTGCGAAATATAGTAAACAAAAAGAGGTGGGATAAACAGTGCAGTGAACACACAAAAAGAAAAAATCACCGAGAGTAAAATTTTTGGGGATTTCTCCCCCTTCATCAGTGAGGAATGAAGAGAGACTGGTACTGCAGAAAGGTTTCAAAGAAAGAGGACGACGATTGAGTTCGTCCCCTAATCCTCCTATTGTTGGCAATTAATGCCAGGTCTTACAGTGGCTTTGAGAATGCGGATATATGTGCGCTCACTCGTCTTTAGTTGCAAGACGTATCAGGAAGTTCTTCGATCACTTGAACTTGAAAAATTTCATTAAAATACATTAAATGACTCTGAGCATGCCTTGCTATGGGAAGAGGAAACTGTGGTTTTGAACAGGATGCTCTGTAGTTTAGGGTTTTTTTATAGAGAGGGCTTGGTCTTGATTCCTTCTACCTCGAGGAAATATTCAATAATCAGGTTAGGAGTTTGGGCATTAGGAGATTTAGGTTTAGAATGAAAAGTTCGGTTTGTAGGAAGGATTTTTCTATTTCTATCCACCCCAACTCCTCAATAGAAAAGTCCTTCCTACAAACCGAACCTTCCGTTCTAAACCTAAATCTCCTAATGCCCAAACTCTTAACCTGGTTACTGAATATATATATATA
>KZ806870.1:167291-177990 GCA_000696205.2 Oncopeltus fasciatus
ATATATATAGTAAACAAGGAGATGTGGGATAAAGAGTGCAGTGAAAACACAAAAAGAAAGAATTACAAACTTTCACATAACCCAAGACATAAATTAATTTCATTCTAAACTATTATAATACATTCTATTGGCATATTTTCAATAAAGGTAAAAGAAAAAAAAAGTTCCTGTAAAAATGTACGTACTATTAAGTTGTTTTCGAACAGCACAAATTTTTAAATATTTAATGACAAATAACATCTAGAAAATAATAAATCTGTGTTTCTATTTAGGTTTTAATGCACTCATGCATGCAGTACATGCGGATGATGTAAATATATATAAAATTCTATGTGCAGTCCATAAGATTGATAGTACAACAAATTCATATCTAGGGAAAATGACTTCTTTAGCCCTGGCATCATCTTTGGGAAATGTAGAAATAGCTAAAGTCATCGTTGCTTCAGAATTAAATTGCACAAATATTGTAAATGAAAAAGTTGAGAAAACAGGTGAGTTTTCTGAATTTTTTTTTTTTTTTTATAAATCCATAACAATTAATGACCAATAAAAATGAAGTGACTTTTTAAAGACTTAGCCGATAGTGCATACTATGAGGAGTTTTAAAGAAAAATTAAAATTTAGAATACTAACTCTT
Organism: Oncopeltus fasciatus; assembly: GCA_000696205.2. NCBI lineage: Eukaryota > Metazoa > Arthropoda > Insecta > Hemiptera > Lygaeidae > Oncopeltus > Oncopeltus fasciatus. The sequence goes on from KZ806870.1 coordinate 167,929, forward strand.
AAAGTAAAGTGCATGAGAACCATAGCATTTTTTTTTTTTTTTTCATAGTTGGAACAGTTTTTTATTTTAAAACCATTAAAATGTGTTATAATAACACGGTTGAGCGAATTATTATCGAATGGTTGAAGTACTAACAAACCTTCACAATAATTGTTTTAATAAATTTAATTAATCATTTTTAATTTATTAATAATAATTTTTAATTGTTGCTGAAAAGTGAAAGATCTAGGTTAAAGAACAATTTTTAAAACATTTTTATTGCTCTACTATGTCCGCGACCATGGAAGTGCATTCATAAGATTGAACAGTTTACTGTTAATTACCATATGCTATGAAAGCTAAGTCAAAATTGAAAAGAAACCGCTATAGAAGTTGTAAAAAATAATCCTTCTTTGCTCTCTAATATTATCAATTACTGTTAAAATACTATTAGAGCGAGGAATATTTTTTCTATTTTAACAGATTTCCCATATGGAAATAGTTCAAATTAACATTCGTAAAAATGTCTAAATATTTTTACCCATGCAGTATAGACAAAGCTAAGTAATGGTCTGTTCAAAATCATATATATATATTATAATGCATGTAATTATGAGTATGTAATAGCTGAAAACAATTGAGGAGAGGAGGTATAGAAAGAGACTAAATAGAAAAATCCCCCCCCCCACCCAAAAATGTTANGTAAATAAGCTTAAGCTGTAAAGTAATAAAGCTTGCCCTCAACATAAATTTCTCATAAAAAATGCCTCTAAGTAAAATATTTAATAATGTAAATTTGAGGGTTGGAAAATGCCTCCTATTTCTTATATATGTATATTGAGAATAATATCCTATTACACTCTGTTAAATTTTGGCTGAAATTAGTTAACATAGAATATGGTTTGGAGGAAAACCAAATTGAATATTAGTCGATAGTTATTAGTATTTTATATATGGCAGGAAAAACAATTTTCTAACATTTATGCTCCATAATATTTTAAGAAAAATAAGGAATAAAGAAGATATTTGAGTATGCAACTATCTTGTCGAATGGTTCTTTTACTCTTCCCTCCCGGGTCTAAGCAATCTTACCTTTTACTCTCATTAACTTCTCCAACTAACAGCTTTTAAGATAAAATTGGGCAAACACTCTTATATTTGACATCTTTAATGAAACATAAGAAATCTGTGTACTTTATATTGCCCATGCTTAACATATTTTTATTGCTTTGTAACCATATGTCATGGAAGAACATGCGTATATTTTATCAGCTTTTATATTTTATTCCTTAGGATACTTTAGGTGACCTTTTTCACTCCTTATAGTGTCAAAAGCAATAGTTTTCAGATATCCTGATGACTGTCATTGGTTTTATCACAGCTCAATTTATTTCAATAGAATGAAGAAGAAGCTAAAGCTTCTAGTGACAAATTTTTGTATTGTTGATTAATGATTGTATTAACCTTACTGTTTTTCTTTTTGTGACAGCAATATGATGAATCACAGCATTTTTACTACTTAATATAGTGACTGTTCCCCCTGTCAAATATTTTCTGAGGAAGGGCCAATTAAAAAGTCTCCACCCAAATTTTTGCAAAGGGACATGTGATATAGTCATGTCAGTAATCGACCGAGCTTAGGCTACGAGAGTCATATTTTTTTGTTTTCTTTGGCAGTATGGTCCTTGTAGGACCATTCAGCAATCTAATCTAGACCAGTCCTCTCGATCTACTGCCTTTCTTCTCCATTGACGAACATCATTTTTTGGAGTTCATCCTCCACATCCTGCAACAAACTGAGTTGTGATCTTTTCCCCCCAGGATGTAATTCAAAAGCTTTGTTTGGGCCTCTACCATGATCCATTCTTTCTAGGTGCCCCTGCCATCTCAGCCTTCTGACTTTAATAGCGGTCATCAGGTTTACATCCTTATAAAGCTCCTTCAGCTTCGTATTCCTTCTACATCTGAAGACTCCATTGTCCACTACAGATCGGTAAATAGTTCTGAGGACCTTCCTTTCCCAGCAATTTAGCCTGCTTTCCTCAGCCACCATCAGTGCCCACGTCTCCAAGCCATATATAAAGACCGGTCTAATAATCGTTTTATGGATAACCCCTTTAGCTTGTCTGGACAAGTTTTTGTTCTGGATTGGTTGTCTTAGCATGCCCAGGCATTTATTCTCAGCTGCTATTCTGCTCTTAACATCATGACTTACCTCGTTCTTGAATGTGAGGGTAGCTCCCAAGTATTTAAATTCCCTCACTCCTTCAAAACAGTGTTGCCCAACTTGTAGCTCTCTAAATTGCCTGGATAAGAATCTGATACATTAAGGTTTTTCCAAATTTATGAATGTTATGTGAAAAAGCATCAAAATAAATTTTTAAGGAAGGGTAACACCATTCATTGATAGGTAAATGGAATTATTTATCTCTGTTTGTAATTATGAAAAGTGATAGCGAGATTACATTTACGATATAAAAAATTTCTTGACAGTGACAAAGTATATATAGCATTGAAAATATTATGCATACATAATAGTATATATAATAAAAAGTCTGACAGACAGAAGCTGCATATTCTAAACAAATTTTTCATTCAAGATATATATAAATAAATGAGGAAATTTAACTAAGCAAGAGAGAACAATGAGCGTAAAAGGTATGAACACTAAACTTTGCTCCGGTCTTGCTGAAAAGTATGAATGGGGGAACCACTCACCCAATGTAACTTACTACATTCATTAATTTCTGACTTAATAAGCATTTTAGGAAAAAAAAAAAAACTTTTTAAACATAAACATTAAAAAATTAAATTTCATAACTATTATATTCTATAAAAGTTTTTGTAACTCAATTACAACAATGATATTACAGTTACAAATTTTGGTTTCTCTCTAAACTCCCCGCCCCTCTATTCCTTGATTCGATTTCGACCAAAAAAAAAAAAAAAATTGTATGTGATTGTTACAGGGATGACTCCATTAATGCTAGCTATATGTGGGAACCAAACTGAAATGGTAGAGTTATTAATTTCAAATGGTGCTGAACTCCAGATAACAAGCAGTGCCAATCTCTCTTCGCTTGCTTATGCTCGAAAGCTGGGGTACCCTTTGCTTAAGCTAGACATCCCTTCAATAACTATTGAAACTGAAGTAAAAGATGGATCATTGAAGAAGAAATTCCACCCATTAACACCTAATCTATACTTATCCCCAATCAAAATAGCAGCCTCTCCTAAGAGAGCAATAGAATGGATCAAATTAACAGTGAAGGAAAAGTATGTGCTTGTTTTTGTTTTATTTTAAACTTATTACACATATGCATGTAGTGAATCAGACACTCATAGGATAGGACACAATAATGTTTTTTTGGGTTTGATTCAATAAACATTCAGACGTACATGAGGTTGGAACCCACACATACAGAAGTTGCATAAGTTCTGGAGGTAAATTTGTTGACCATCAAGTTTTATGAAGAGAGGTTTATCAGACATTTGGTCTTTGTAGTTGAAGTATTAAAAACTAATTTGTAACCAAAAAAGTTTGTATTTTAGTCAATGTTTCAGCCTGAATTTCAGGGCTGAATATGAAAAAAGAAACATACAATAATAATATAGAAACATGTCTATATGTCATAATCTAACTAATAATAAATCAATGAGAATAAATAAAACATGATAAACTGTGTTTAATCGACTATATGAAATGCATGAAAACTGGATATTGAACATATCAGAGAGAGAAAAAAATTACTGATATTCTGAGAGTAACATATCAAATGGGTGATGGGGAGAATGTTACTTGTGCATGTTTAGTATATGTACCGCCTAAGCGAGTACTAATTTTGGAGTGCTATGTGTATATCTCTCTTAGTAGGAATTTATTGGGGTTTGGTCATGGTCGATTCAAAAAAATAAAAAATTTTAAAAAGCACATTTTTTATTATTTACCGATGTTTTGGGGGACATTGTATGCCATCTTCAGGGCTGTTAAAATACAAATGTCATTAGAAAAAAAACAAAACTGATTTACATTATTATTATATGAAACTGTCAACTTAAAGTAATGTGATGTCAAATGCTGAGGAAAAACTTTTAAAATGTGTAGAAAGTTCACCACACATTCCTATCGTGAAGGCAAGAGAGCACGTGGATCAAATGTTCATGACTGAGAGGTAAGGTTTGGAAATTAGGAAAACTTAAGATGAACAAGTGAAGGGTGGTAGGTGTGAGAGTTTAGGTTCAAAAGGAGACTGGCCTGCATAAAATGGGGCAATACCAGGAAAATAGGTAAGAATTATTTTGTATAAGTAGCCTAAGGATCTTGGAGACAAGTTAAACAGCTTAATTTTGAAGGAGGGCTAATGGTTTTTCAGAATATTCAACAAGCAAATCAGCAGATAACAGTACTTTACAACAATGTGGTTTGTGGGGTCTAATATTAACTGGAACTAGTGTATAAACAATTGATATGATCCAACTTCTATGCCATTTTCTGCTTACATTGTTCATACAATTAGTCTCACACACACAGAAATCTAATACGATGAAGTAATAAGGCAAAGTTTTTACTCTCAGTTTCTTCATCTAAAATGCTATAATTTAGGAAAATTGATAGAATTTGACAATATATTAGATTTTTCATTATAATTCAGTAGTGTTATTTATTGTGGTTTTATTTACAAAAACAGCTATATTGAGAAAACAAACTTTTCATTTTTTTTTTTTTTTTTAACAAAAACAAAATTTACTTTTAATATCTTATTATGATATACTCTGTGTGTACGTGCTTGTGTGTGTTTTTCACTGTCCTGAAAACTTTATTTTTATTTCTCTTATGAATGCATTTAGCCATCACAATTTATAGTTTTCCCCATAAGTATTGGTGTGTAGCATTTATACATCCAAATACCGATGAACTCATAATGATAAATATATTCAAATGACTGGTACCCTACTTCAGTAAACCTGCCCCAGTAATACCCTATTCATCACAACATAGCAGGCATGATATATAGTTCAGCGTAATCAAACTCTACAGGATATAGTTAAATGACAAATGAAAGTTATGTAAGAATGAGAGTATTCACAAATCTCTACAATTTTATTTAATGCTCTAAAAAGCTCAGTTTCTCATTCTCATATAGGCAACTGGTGTGTGTTATTTCAAATGAATAATAATAACAGTTGAGCGTAAATAAGCTTAAGCTGTAAAGTAATAAAGCTTGCCCTCAACATAAATTTCTCATAAAAAATGCCTCTAAGTAAAATATTTAAATTATGATGATATAATTTAATAAAATAAAATGATATGTTCAGTATTTTAATGATTACTTTAAAAAGTTAAAAATTTTATTAATGAGTAATTACTAATTAAAAAATAAATTAAATTATGAGAAATGGGATCCCTAAAAATAATGGAACACTCTATTGGATGCATATTTTATATAAATCGAATAAAGTTGAAAATACATCATTAAAATGATTATTCAAAAAAATTGTTTTTATGATTGGTCAAATCGTATCATGAAAAGTCAAGTTAACCAGAAGCTGAATTAAAATGTCACATCAAGTATACTACTTATTTCCATATAGCTGTCTAGTCAAAATAATTAGGAACTAGCAAAATTGATTGTCAAGAAGTGAGAGTAATATGATACAAATAAATTTTTTAGGTTCACTTTGGCAGTTTTTCTGGCATAATCTGTGCTTACTAAAGGAAACTTAACATAAACAACGTTTCAAAATAAGTGAATATTCTTCAATGAAAAAATTTCCATCATAGGAATAGGGATTTTTTAAAAAATTCACTATAGGAAATACTAGTATGCATGTACTAGCTATGTTCTCGGAGTTTCTTCTTGACAGATTTTATACTCCTTATACAAACAGTAATGATTAGAGACATTAACTTATGTGAATCTTGTAAAAATGAAGAGTGATGCAATAATATTACACTTAAAACATTCTGTTTTGAAGGAGAAGATCCAGATCTGTGGAGACAAAAAAGAATGAAGTTATTGTGGATGAGGGTTCTCAGGATGAAGACTTACTGAAGACAATACTACAATTGTCAAAAATGGAGCAATATTGGCAATCATTCTTGAATCAAGAGGTAATAACATATTTAACCTCATATTAATTAATATTTCAAAGTTTAGATTTACTATATTCATTCAATTGGTGAAAATAGTCGATTAATTTCAGAACTCTTATAAAATAATCATAATTCATATATACAGGGTATGTCTGTGTGGAGTTATCAATTTTCAAATGATGTATGAAAGTTAGATAAGGAAACTCTATCAGGAGATTTTATTTAATGATCTAAAAACCTCAGTTTCTCCTTTTTCACTACGAAAATGTGTATATGTAATTTAATAAATTTTTAATAACAGATAAGGCACAAATTAACGAAGTAAAGTCATGTTTCTTCAACCTTATGTTCGCATAAAAAGAGCTTTTGTTCTACAACGGCCAAAATATTTCACTAAGTGTCCAGTTATGTCACGCGCCGATGCCACACTCACCTGATGTAGGTGTAATGCCGAAAAGCTTTGAGCGAAAAAATATATTTACATGGTTGGTGATTGGTTGTCCGTTGTGTATTGCACGTGCGAATCAATCAGGATGAAAAAAATAAAATTCTCCAAAATTATTGAGTAATTATTTTATTTTGTTATTGCTAATGTCATAGTTGTAATTATGACTTAACTTGTAAGTCATAATAAGGATGAAAATTATGTATGAAGAGATCTCTATCTTTATTGTCACATCTCAGATTGCTGAGCTAAATATTGTTTAGTGTTGTATTTTCCCCAGTCTCAATAATAGTTTTTCAAGTATTTCTATGATCAGCGAAAAACTTTGCAGTTTTACAGCGGTATGAGCAACTCACTGGATTTTGACACATCCCTGGATCTGCAAGTGTCGTATGTGCATATTGTGAGGACTAGGGAACGGTGACGGTTGCCCCCAGAGGTTAAAATGTCCCACTCGATTTGGACAAATACTTTTATTCGCAGATAGCGGACCTTTACAAGTTAAGTGGTGGGATAATTTCCCCTAGCTGCAAGTACAACTCCAAGGATTGTCACATACTGAATCCGTAGGTGATAAATGTCCACATGGTGAGATTCGGGACGGATTGACGGTCACCCTCACGGGTAACAACCGATTTTGACACATACTGTATATGCTGATCATAGATTTGCACGTGGTTAGGAGGCAGAAGTAATAGTAAGTGTGAGCTATTGATTTTGACTCATATCTTTATTCGCAAGTGATGAATGTACACTTGTTGCTACTCGGGTCAAGGTCATGGTTTCCTTCCCGCGGTAAGAATAACTGACTGGGTTTTGACACATCTGTATCCCCAGACCATGAAATTGCTCGGAATTAAGGGTGGAAGGTCGCTCCTAGAGATTATTGCGACCCACTAGATTTTGACATATCCCTTTATCCGAAGATAACGGCTGAGCACAAGGCGAGTTTGGAACATCTTCCCCCAGTCCTGTGTGTTGCTCTTACCCTAGTGGTAAGAAAAACACCCTAAATTTCCCACACAATCCTGCGTATATACCCTAATGTGTAAGTATTAATAACTTGGCGAAGCTCGTTCGCTTTATAACAATCTTAATCCATTAAACAATATTTTAGAGTTATATAGACATTATGTAATTTTGTAATGGCCTAAATATGATGCAGGTGGTGCGTCAAGTAATTTCTTCAAAATATGTATTGCGGTATTTTTCTTAGTCTAATAAGTCTAGGATCTCATGATGAATTTTATGGATCACACCTTTATGACTCAGGTGGTGAGCCTAGTAGCTATATAGTGTATATAGATACTATATTTAGTGTTATCTTTTATTCATTTAATTTTGTAATTGACCCAATGCTGCAGGTGGTGCGCAAAATAGTAAATTTTCTCAAAATTTGTATTGCGAGTTTAATATTGCGGATAATTTTATTGTATTATAGGATATTATTATAATTATGTACTTCACTAACTACACTTCGTCAGATAGAAAATTTCTTCTAATTATGTGTTGCGGGTTTAGTGTGTGTGTGTGTATATATATATAATGAGAAGATTTGGAGGAGAAGGATATATTAGTCCCATAACAGAATCTTTGACACCTAAATTTATGTTACAACTTATCCAGTCAATATCTAGGGGTCAATGGTCAAAAGATAATCCATTTTGACGAATGTCGCTCATTTACACTTCCTTTGAGACACAAAAGTACATAAAAAATAACACATAAAGTCCATAAAAGACACTGCAATATTTCGTGTTATTACACGCCCATGGCCTTGCTTCTAAGCAGGGATTTCACCTAAAAATCTCTGGGGTATATTGCCTCATACCTACCTGCGGGGCAAGTCTTAAAGGAAAATTTGCCTTTGACATTACTACTAATTCGTACGTAGCACTAATTCCACTTTGTTGCGTTGACTATTCCCTTCCTTTGGACCTAATCAAATATAGCTGAATCTTAATAAAGCATATTTTTAAGAATACCCAATATTTACCAATAATTAATATTCCTTTTATGAAGTATTGTTTAGAGCAATCTCTTAGCCTGTCAAATTCTGTTTGAATTCTTAAAAAAAGACCGTAGTTAAGTTATTTTTTTCAAAGAAGAAACATGACAGTGTCCTAAGAAATTCTTGCAATTTTAAGGCATTACTAGTTAAAAAATGTCACAGAAGCTGAAGCAATACGTTAAATTAGTAAGTATAAAAAGGCAGGTGTCCTTGACTAGTGCTCTGCGCAGCGTTGTTTTAAAAAAATTATCTGTGGAAATAAGGCATTGGAAAGGAATAAGTAGTGACCTTTAATGGATATTGATGAGGTTATACAGAAAGCTGTTGAATCAAATTTGGTCACAAGTACTCGTGAAATTTCCAGGGAGTGTGATGTGTCAAAAGATACTCTTTGCTACCATTTACTCTCCATGGGGGAAGGAAAAAAAGAGCAGTAGATTGGTCCCTGTCGAACTTACTCCACAGAAATCAGCTAATTGGTAAAAAGTTGTTGAAGATTCATTGAATACCCCTTCTGATATGAAATGTTACTGAAAGATTGTCACCTGTGATGAAAAGTGAATTTACTGGCGTAATTTGAATACCCATAAGCAATGGCTAGATCGCGGTCAAACTGCTTTTTAAGGGTTACTGCAAGGGAACATTTTGAAAAGAATAAAAATGAGTTTTTCCTTTTTTGGGGGGAATTCCGTAGGTGTTATTCATCACGAATTTGTCCCTGATGGATACAACAAGTTTAATATCAAAAATATAAATTTTGTCTGCTACTCTCCCCCAAGATGATTGCCAAGAAAACACTTGGATTGTGTGTAATTATTCCTTTTTCTTTAAAGGGATTTACTTTGTAATATCTTTATCTGAGATTATAAAAGTTTTTTCTTACGTTTATTTATAATTGTATGCATTTTTATAGCCGAATAATAATCCTTTAAAAAATATAAATACATTTATTTACTGGTGCTCAGATCTCTATCAGCTTATGAGGTGTGCATAAATTGCTTCAGAAATTGCTAAGAATATATGGAATGCTATAGAATACATATAGTTATATACGTATATTGATGTGTATGTAGTGTTGTATGTATATGCCTTATATAATTAAAGAAATACTCTTATTTTTTCCAGATAAATCTGAAAATCTTTTTGACATTAAATGAAGAAGACTTAAAAGCCATAGGTGTATCAAAAGTTTCAGCAAGATTAAAACTCCTGGCTATAATCGATCACTACAGGAAAATATTTAATTTTAAGTGATATTTAAATTTGAGAATATGAAACATATTTTTTTTAATTACTTATTTTCCTTTTAAAATTATTTTTTATTATTGAAACAATCTAAGACTTCCTAAGACTAGAATTTATAGATAACGACTTTTTTATATATTTATTGTTAATGACATTATTATTTAATTAATTTAATGATTTAATCATGCCTAAATATGTAATTATTTCGATATTAATTTTATGAAAAGAATATGTATTAGTAACTAATAGACAGTCATTATCTATCTCGCTCCCCCCCCTAAAAAGTTA
>KZ806870.1:182616-208575 GCA_000696205.2 Oncopeltus fasciatus
CAACTATGCACTACACCCCCTGAAATTCCACTCCTTGTGACTTCCCCCCCCCCCCCATTTATGCACCACACTCTCCCTCCCACCTGCTCCTGACCACCACACACACATATACTTATATAAACACATACATACATCAATTAAGAACAGGTGGGACAGAGAGTGCAGTGCACACACATAAAGAAAAATCACAAGAAGCATAACTCTCGAGGATCCCTCGCTCCTCGTCGATGAGGAGTGAAGAGATACTAAACTGTGGGGTGTTCTGTAGTGGAAGGATCTCAAAGGAAGGGAAAGGCGATTGGGTTTTCCCTTATCCTCTTACTGTGTTGGCAATTGATGTCAGGTCCTAAAGTGGCTTTGAGAATGTGGATATAGGCGCACTCTCTCGTCTTCAGTAGCAAATCTGTAGCTGTTGCTACAATGGAAGTTGTTCAAATCACTTGGAAAACATCATTAAAACTCATTAAATGACTCTGAGCATGCAATTCAAAAGAAAAAGGGGGGGGGAAGGATCTACATATGAAAGTATTTGAAGATTGTCAAAGATTAGAGTGGAAATTAACTTTTGTGTGTTCTGATATTGTTAAAGTACCTATAGCTTATAAAGATAGTGATTTGTTGAGCTCAGAAAAAAAAAAAAAATGTGGAAAGTTTTGTTAAATTTCCAAGCCTAGATTATAATTCCAAGCAGCACTGTAATACGTAGATTAGTTTAAATTGTTCATGGGGGAAGCAGTTTGGTTTTTTTTTATATATGAAAAGTTTTTTTTTTCAAATATCTTTCTTGTAATATTATTAGTTAATTAATTAACATTAGTAATCTGCTATTTCCACTAATTTAACACTACCCTGATCTAATACTTGCTATTAGTGTAATTCTGTTATAGTTGCATTTATATATAAATTCAAATATGTATGAAGTTTCTCAAGGTTAAATCTGACTATTAACCAGAAGCTATGTCAAAGTGCACTATCAGGAATTTTAGTTCCCATTAAATAGAAATGGGAAAATGGCAAAACTGTCTAAAATGTGTACACCCACCTTTATTACATTGTAAATTTCTTCCTCAACATTTTTTATTATTATTTTAGAACATAAATATTATAAAATTATATTTTACACCTATTATGTGCTATAATTATTTTTTTACTCAAATAATAATGCAGATATTACAATTATAAATTTTGCTCTTCCTCTAAATCCCCCACCCCATTTTCTCATTTTATCATCTCATTTAAATGAAAAATGAATACTGTTGTTTGTGGGATGGTTTGCCATGAAATCCTAAATACCAAATTTGGATTATATACTTCAAAAATTAGAGAGCTCTCCCAAAAATTGAAATTACATTCCTAAGTATCCAAGTTTTTTTATTTAATATTTTTAATGTTACCTTAGAATCACATTTTTAAAACTATTTTTTTTTTCTATGAAATTGCTTTGTAACTCTAATAATAACAAAAATAAAGGGATGTATAAAAAAAAAAAAAATTATAATAATAAAATATTGAAATTCAAGATTTTAAAGGATTGTAAATCTTTTAATCCTATTTAATACTGTAAATTATCTCTTTAATAAACCCTTTAGGGCATTCTCTAAGCTTGTTAAATCCCATTCGACTTTTATTTTCGTATGATTTTCATGTTCCATATATTTTAGGATTTTCTGCATGAGCAGGGTATGTTACCATGTAAACCTCTGGAGTCCTGAGTCTTAACTTATTCTTATAGATTGGAAAAATGAAGGCTACAGTTGGAGTAAATGCAGAAATGTTGGAAATTAATATCTTCAGGAGCAGACAACTTATTTTTAGAAATTAATTGACTTAATTTTGATGTATAGAATACAGAGTTAATATCTAGCATATATCGATGAATTACTGCTGTCAGTCAGATCATTGGCTAGTTATTTTTAAAAGTTTCTATTTGCAGTGAATGATCTTCATCCAGAAATGACTATTGAGAATATAATGCATGTGAAATAGGAAAACATAGGTTTATAGTTAGCCAATATTTTAAATACTTGGGAAGTATTATCACATCATTGACATGAAGCATTATATCTGACATAAAAGCCAAGATTGCCACAGGTACCAGTTGCTTCTTTGGAATCCAGAGGCTTTAAAGTTTTAAAGCTTTCTAGGAAAGTCAAAATACAACTTTAAAAAATTATCATCAGACCAAATGTGATGTACGGATGAGAAATGTGACTCTGAGGAAGGAGAGTAAAACTGTATTGCTGATATTGGAGTGGAAGGTTCTTAAAACAGAGAAACACTTCAGGTTCTACAGAAAGGCTTCAACTATGCCATCGCCCCACGCCGGATTCCTACAGAGAAAAAATTTATTAAGCGTCGAAGCCTGTATCATGAACCTTGAACCAGAAGCAGCTGAAACAATCCGTCAAGACGTCAGTCATGCTCTAAGGAAGGCCAAGCCACCCAAACCAAACCTCAGCAAAGAAGAATACAAAGCACTAAACGACCTGAAAAAATGTGAGGACTTGGTCATCACCCCAGCCGATAAGGGCAACGCCACCGTTATCATGAAGAAAGAAGACTACCTGAAGAAGATGCAGGCACTCCTCGATGACGACACCTACAAGAAGCTTGAAAAAGATCCTACAAAGACCATCAACCAGCAGGTCATCTCCATAATCAACTCAAACAACGACGAACAGGTAAAGAGGAAGTCACTCAAGATATCAGACCCCGTCCCACCAAGACTCTACGGACAGCCAAAAATACACAAAGAAGGCATACCCATGAGGCCCATCGTCTCGACTATCGGCTCACCAACATACTACGTAGCGAAATACATCGCAAAGAAACTGAAATCTCACGTCGGTAAAACTAAACACCATATTAAGAACTCCAAACACTTCGTCAACATTCTTCAAGACATCAGAATCGAAGCACATGACATCCTCATTAGCTTCGACGTAAAGTCCCTCTTCACCAAGGTCCCCGTTGAAGAAACCCTGAACCTGATGAAAAACCTCCTCACGGAAGAAGAATTTAATCTGGCCAAGTTAAGTCTCCAATCGACCTACTTCCTCTACAACGGCAAATACTACTCACAACTTGAAGGAGCACCCATGGGATCACCACTAAGTCCACTTGCAGCCAACCTATACATGGAAGACTTCGAACGGAGAGCTCTCGAATCTGCACCACAAGCGCCGTTCTGCTGGTATCGGTATGTCGACGATACGTTTGTCATCTGGAGACACGGCCGAGACTCGCTGGAAGGGTTCCTTCAACACTTGAACAACATGCACAAGAACATCCAGTTCACCATGGAACTCGAAGAAGAAGGAAGACTACCATTCCTGGACGTACTCGTAACAAAAAAGGATCACCTCTTGAGCCACTCAATCTATAGGAAACCCACCCACACCGACAGATACCTACATGCCACTTCACACCACCACCCGGCTCAGAAGAAAGGAGTCATCAACACCCTACTCAACAGAGCAGAGGTACTCTCAGAACCAGCCGAACTGCCGAAAGAAAGAAGACACTTGAAAACTGCCTTCATGAAGAATGGCTACGACCGCAACACTATAGACAAGATCCAAAGGAAGAGAAATAGGCAGCGCAACAAGGAAGAACGAGAAGCCGAAGAATTCCAAGGACAAGTGACCATCCCCTACGTCAAAGGGACAACAGAGAAGATCGCGCGAATACTCAATCACAAAATAAGAACAACATTCAACACGGACAGGAAAATAACAGACATCCTTCCGAAACCTAAGGATAAACTTGGACTTCGGACTCCAGGAATTTACAAGATTCCCTGCTCCTGCGGAACTTCTTACATCGGTGAAACCGGAAGGACGATAGACACACGTCTCAAAGAACACATCGCAGACATCAAACACGGACGCACAGAAAGGTCAGCTCTAGCAGAACACTTCGCCAACACCTGCCACCACATCAAATTCGAAGACGCCTCAATACTGGCCCGGGAAAGCAACTACTATCGACGAACCATCAGAGAAGCCATCGAAATAACCAAGAATCCGAAAAATATCAACAGAGAAGACGGATACAGATTGAGCAAAAACTGGAAACCAGCGCTAATTGACAAGAGGATCCAACCAATCAGTGACCAGCCACCTGACTACTCCAGAGACCAGCCACCAGAACACAGTATCAACCAATGGGAAGGCAGGCTTCGCCCAAGAACCGGACTGCGCCGGGATTATACACCACCTGGTGTATAAAACATGGTAATTATATACCACCTGGATTTTAAAAATCTCTTTTACAACTCTCATTCTCTTTTCAGCCCTGAAGAAGCCATCACATGATGTGCGAAAGCTCTGCAAATAACACCAATTTGACACGGTCCAACCCGGAAGAAGAAACGGTAAATACTTCTTAAAACAAATTTTTGTCTCATTAAAGTTGGTCCATAAGGATGAATCAGCAGCTGCAGGATTTATTTGGTGAGTTAAACATTGCTTCTTTCAAGCAATAATTTGGGAAGAATGAAATCATTGGGACATGTGGAAAGAATGGACCCAGCAAGACTAAGAAAACTAATGTACCATTCCATTAAGCTGAAGATTAAGAAACAAGCATTGTCTCCGCTTTCTTAGTGATGTGGTGATGTGAAGAGAGATTGCATATTATAGTTTTCCATTGCTGGAAGAGACGGGGCTATCAGAGATAAGTGGAACAGACTGTTAGCAGAGACTTTAGTTCTTTAGTGAACTGCAGCCTTCAATGAATGAATTAATCCTGAGCTTTAATTAATCATACATTTTTTTTAAATTTCTCATGCTCATGCAATGTAGTTTCATTATTTAGTTTCATTTCAGTATTCAGTTATTTTTTCTATACTTAGTATAGTTATTAATAGTTTTCATTATGTATTTGTTTAATTTTTTCTTGTTTTGTTTTTTCATAGTCAAATTGCCCTAGTTGGATTTATCCTGGACATGAGCCAGCTTTGTATAAGAGAGTTTGGGATATAGTGGTGACTCCCACAGGCTTTGCTGACACTCCAAAGTTGACCAGCCTACTTCTAACCAGCAGACTGCCTACTGATGTCCTTGGTTATATTTGGTCTCTTTCCAATTTAAGCTTGGCTCCTGCTCTCTCTCAGCTTGAGACATACACTTCACTTGCCCTGATAGCTTTAGTACAAGTATGCCATTTTATTTTTGTTTTTGTAATTTTGTTTATCCTTTTTTTTTCTGTCAATTTACCTTTAATTTAGACCATCAAATTCTAAAACTTTAATTATCTCAGTCTCAAAATTCAATAGCTCAAATTTAAACAATTAAAAGAAAGAGCAAACAAAATATTTCTCTTCTGCAGACACTGTACATTAACAATTTCTTAAGACTGATTTTTATAACATTATGTTCTCTTTCATCTCTGATGTTTCATCTACCTTGAATAACAGCTCTAAGACTTTGAAATGAAAGAAATTTGTTGATTCGCATTGCTTCTAAAATAGCTTAATATAAAATCATTTAGATAAATATAAGATTTCTCAATTGTTCAATAGATAGATTTTACAAATTAGACATAGGCTTCAATAATGAAATCTTATAGCATAAATAATTTTTATTTCATAATAAAGCAATCTTCATGACATTTTACCTTTCCTATTTTGACTACAGTCATCTCTCTTATATTTTCTTAACCCATGTCTCATTATGCACTAGAGTATCAATATCATTATCTTTATTCTGAAAATGGTTTATAATATCCTCTATATTAATTATTAGTTATTACCTTATGTGAAATTGTTTTATAGGGTATGTTATTGACTAAGGTATGACAATAATATTCTTTTAAATGCCAAATTTTCATATAATGTGCCTTGATACAAAAATGATATATATATTAATTCTCTTTCATTCTAGAATGGCTACTCATTCACAAGTGCAGCTGTACTAAACACTATAAAGGAAGCTCCTCTTCCAAAATTGGATTATCCTCTAGTTGAAGGTCAGATGGTGACACCCATCACGGTGATGATAAAACCTCTAAATTCAACATTTCCTTCATTATGCCCTGTTGCTTCACCTTCAGTACAATCTTCTGTTATTCCTCCATCTAGCTCACTGCCTGTAGCTGATCAGCTGTTTACAACTTTCACTGCAACAAAAACTGTGGAAACTGTTTCTTCACTGAAAACTGATAATGAGTCATCAATTCAAAAACCAAATTCTATGGTCCAATCCACAGCTAATGAATTTAGTCTCCTAGATTTAAATGATAGTCCTGCACACTCAGCTAGATTAAAATCTGTTCATTCTCATCCTTTAAATCTGACAGATTCACTTTTAGAGAGGGAGAATTCAATTGATTTTACCTCAGATGAAATTCCTGCAGACTTCCAGGCAAAGCTGAATAAAAAAGATTTGATTAGTGAATTCTCGCCAACTTCCTCTAAAAACAAGGGTGAGAATACACTTTACTCAACAATCCCTAGTTCAAATCCAAATGTCAATAAAAGTAATTTACTTGTTGATGACTTATTTGGAGAATTTCAATCAGTAAACTTTTCATCAACCACAAGTAATACTGTAAATGATGAAGAAGAATTTGATGACTTTAAGAGTGCTGACTTCACTCCCTTCACCCTTCTTGAAGTCAAAGAGAAACCTCCAGAGGATGATAGAGGTAAGACATTTACAAAGTTGTTCTAGTTTTCATAGTAACATTAAATGTGGGGACTATTTAATAATAGTCAAAATATAACACTGTGATGAATTAACCACTTCTAATGATTTTCCTAATCATCTTTACTATTAATTGTAGATAAATTTATTATTTATCAAATACTGTTGGTGCTCCTTGGACAGACAGGTTTGTCTTAAGGTATTCGAAAAAATAAAAGAAGAATATTGAAAAAAAAAAAAAAAAACTATTTCAGTAGTGTCTCACTTGTCATTGACCTCATTTCAGTACCAACATTTCAGCTTACAATGTATGACATCTTTATGGCTAAGAAAACCATACTCTGGTTTAATATAGATATCAATAGAAGCAAATTTATGTAGTATAAATTATTATGAATTTATTCTATGGTATAAAAATTTATCTATCTGGTATAAAAATTATCCTAATTTAAGTTTCATTATATTAAATGATACATGACATGCAATACAATACTAACTATTGATAGTTCGTATTTAGAGTTTTTGAACCTGGAGATTATTAGTAGAGAATTTATTGGGGTTCGTTCATGGTTGATCCCAAAAAATTCAATTAAAAAAAATGTTTATTAACCGCCGATGTATCAGCTGGCATTGTAAGCCATCTTCAGGTATGTTGAAGTACAATGTCATAAGAAAAACAATAAAAACTACATGATTTGCATTATTATTACATAAAACTGACATAAAAGAAAATTAATGGGATGTCAAATGCTGAGAAAAAATGTGTAGAAAGTTCACCTCATGAAGGCAAGAGGAGACGTGTTGTCACCTGGATTAAATGTTCATGATTGAGAGTTAAGGTTTAGAAATTAGGAAAACTTAAGGTGGAAAAGCATGCAATGCTAATATATGCATATATATATATATATATATATATGCATATGCATATATATATATTTATTTAGTCAATATAATTCTTGATAATTGAAGAAATGAAATTAACCATTGGCTTAACTTCAAAATGTTATACATTTTTTGTAAGTCATGCCTCTTAAATAGATAGACTCTAGAAATTAATTATCCATAAAACTATAATTGTCAACTAATACCTTAATCCAAAGTGATTATTTTAGTAAATTTAAAACACAAAATTTATTAAATGCATATTTTTTTTCTAACAGTTGAGAAAGCTTCACTTACAACAGAAGTCAATAAACAGGTCCATGATAAAAGTGGCATTGAGGATCTATTTCCAAGGTGTGTACTGAAAGTAAAGGAGGAGGAGGAAGGGGATCTCATAACAGCTGGTGAGGACAAATACTCAGCTCTTCGGGGCCTGACAGCTTCAGAGGACAATGATGAATTTGGAGACTTCCTTGCTGCAGCACCCCCTCAGCCTACTAGCATTCCAATCCCATTCTCTACAGGACAAAATAACATTCAGGTACTATTCCTTATAGACCCTCTTATTTTAAATTAATTTGTAACAAAAGTGACCTAGTTAAAAATCATCTTTATAGAACCTCGTATTTTGTGTGAAAAAAAAAGTTAATCTGGATGATTATATTTTAAAATAGAGATTTTATAATATACTTGCTAACTGTTAAAATATTAACTGTGAAACAACAGAAGAAACTAATCTATTAAACTTTAAAAGGGAAATATTTATTTCAGCATATTTGCTACAGATATGATAATTCACAGATTGTGAAAGCATTTAGCAGATTTTTTTTTTAATTAGTGGAAGTCCATGATGTGACTTTTAAAAGTTTTCTTCTATTTTTAAGTTGATTCACCAACCCTATGTAAGGGAAGCCAAAACATGGACCAATTCATTCTTCAATTCTTGTGTGTTTATTTTATATATAATCAATAATGCTTTTTCTTTTATTATACTGGCTTGTCAGAATCTCCCTGCCACTATCATCAACCCCAACAATGGCTTGCATTCCAAGCCAAAATGTTTTTAGTAAGGAATCAATTCTTGTTTATTTGTTCATACTAGCCTGAGTTAGTTCAGAAAAAAAATATATATGACATGAGAGTTGAACAAGACTTAAATCACAAAATAGTGGTAGATCCTGACACTAAAAAATAAGAATTTCAGCTTCAACGAATTTGAATTGAATTAGTTATTAAAAATTATGTTTTTATAATGCAGGTAAGTATATCCTCAGTATATAGTAGGTATACTGAGGATATATAATGTAATATGAGGACATATAAAGTATATAAGTATATAGTAGGTTTATTTTTCAAAATATTTCCAGAGAACATTTTGGAATTTTTCTGTATTTCCTTCTATGTTAAATTAGCCATTCTCTAAATTGCCAAAATTTGAACAGTTTTTTCAATTTCTTCCCTCTTCTTTTCTTCTAATTCTAATATTTTATTCTATTCTATTATGTCGTGAAATCAATCAATTTCCTAGTACTATCAGTACTTTCTTTTCTTCAAAAAAATTTGTATAACTTTAGATAATATATAAATATAGTATCTTAAATTATATCAATAAAATGTATTATTATTTATTTATTTTATAGGAAAGGGCAATGGAAGCTTGTTTAGACATACTTCAAGAAGCAGTCAGAATATTTGAATCTATCACCAAAGAAGATGTTTTAAAACAAGTTGTCACTGATCCTCGGGGTATTCAATACTTAGAAGGTGAAGAATTTTCTCTGCCCCACTACTACCTTGTGGGGCAGAGAAAAAGTAATAAGTAGCAACTAGTAGTAACTAAAAGTAATAGTAGTAATTAGTAGTAACTAAAGTAATAATTCTTTAGTTTTAGTTTTTCTGTGAATATTTATTCTTCTCCAGTAAAAAATAAAAGCAAATTTATATACATATTATTAATCCAAATTTAATCACCAGAAAACACTATGTAATTAACTTCTCTCATTTAATTTTGGTTAACAATAAAAACATGACTTATTAAATTATAAATAAAGAATTAAAAATTAAAAAAAAAAATTAGGGGATTTTCATAAAGAATGTTAGATATTTAATAAAAAGTTACAGTACATGGAACCCTCCAATAAAGTTGGAATACAAAAACAAATCAGAAAAGAAAAAAATTATTGTGTAAATAATGTAACTTGGCAGAATAAAAGTTATTTCCATTTTAAAGAGGATATCCTTGAAGTTTTAATAAATTATTATTTATCAGGCTAAAGAGGAAAAATTAAATCTCATGCATAAAAAATTTCTGAGTAATTAAAAAAACTTCAATTTTTAACTAACAAAAAAAATATTTTTCTATATAATCAAAACAAGAAAGAAAAAACCACAAAATCCTAATAGCTTTACAGCCTTCATTTAATGACAAAGAAAACCTCTTCTTTTTTTTCTTTAGTATATATATATATTGCCACAGGTACNTATATATATATGTATATATATATCTTTAATAATTTAACACGTTGATTGCCAATTTCATCATACTCAGTTTTACTTGTTCACTCAACTATGCACTACCCTATTTGTTTAGTTCCTTAGTTAAGAATAAAATTGAGAGTTATGTTCAAGTTGATATATGTCAGTATTCTCAACTTAAATGTTTAATAAAATGAATTCTAATGTTATAAATTCTTTCCTACTAATTTTGAAACATTAATTAAACTTAACTAAAATTATATGACTATAAAATGTATAGTAAGAACAGAATTGCAAGTTTTTTATACCTTGTATCTTGTGTGAAAACAAAAGTTAATCTGGATGATTATATTTTAAAATAGAGATTTTATAATATACTTGCTAACTGTTAAAATATTAACTGTGAAACAACAGAAGAAACTAATCTATTTTAGATAATTTTTTTAATTGTTAATCAATCTTACTTTAACATCTAACTATGCCAGCACTACATTAAAGACAATATAACTTTTTTTAAATTTAAAAAAAGTTATATTGCCTTTAATGTAGTGCTGGCATAGTTAGATGTTAAAATAGAAGTTGCAATTTTAATCCAAAAATATATGCATACTCATAAAATTTTAAGCACGCTCATGTGCTTAGTTTTTATCAGGAATTTCAGTAGTAATTTCTATTTACTAATTATCTTATTATATATATTCTTATTAATTGTAAATCATAACCTAGTTATATGCATATTATTACTACTATTTGTCAGTTGAGAAAAAAAAAATTGTTTTTTCTTTGATGAATACTTTCTTTAATACTATTTAATCTATTTATTTTTGTTCTCATTCTATTTGTTTTAGAACTTATTGAAGTAGAGCGAATAGCTTTAAGATTACGTAACAATTTGGATAAGGAAGACTTCAAGATAAAACTTCAGAAATTGTCAAGTTGTCTAGAAACTTATTTGAAACCACACAGGAATTCTTATGTAAGTAAAAAGTATATTTTAACTACAGATTAAAAAAAAGTAATATTTATTTATTTATTTAGTAATTGAAGAAATAAGAAGTTTTTTTTTTTTTTCTATGGCCTTTACTTTCCTTTTAGTAGTAATAATATTTATTTACATTGTAAGTAAACAGTTCGAAAGTCCAACGGCTGGCAGGTCTTATATCTGTGATTTATATGTTTCACACTTTCTAGAAGATGTAAAATGGTCACTACTGTATCAGAGATGTCACAAGAAATCCATTTTTGTTCTTTTTATTTTCTTCAAAGGCTTAAATATTAGTGTCCTAGGAGGTATTGGTTATGTATATTTGAATTTGGATGAATTTGAATTCATATATTTACACTATTAACAATAATTCGCCAGTATTTCATTAAAAGTGTAAAACAAGTGTTAAACCCTCATGCAGAATACATATATATGCACATTTGAATGTGTTATATTATATAGAATACATTATATTACTTATATAAAGTAACTTATAATATACTAAAACACAAATAGCGCATTCTTATATAATGCAACATAACTTATCATAATACCCTATACAAATATCTCAAATTTATCATAAATCTCATTTATATTGTTAACTGATGAAGGCCATATGTATTTTAAAATTAAATTTTGAAAAATTTATTTGTTACATTGTTCATTTTCAGTTAGCTTCTTTTTATTTAAATTTTGAAATGTCTTGAGATATTCTTTAGTTTAGTATTTTTTAGTATAGAACTATTCAAAACTACTCAGACAAACTCTAATATTTTTTCATAGAAAGCTGTTAAATATTTATTTGAATCACTGTTTTAATGAGTCGAATAACAGCAAGTATCCCCCTTTTATTTTTGTATAGTTTAGAATATTATTTTTGTTATGTTAAAATATAAAGTATACATAAAGAGATACTGAGGTCATAATCTTCATTGATTTAAAACAACTGTATGAAATACTAAGGTGGCTCTTTAGGACCCTTCAATTCTTTAGGAAATGTATCCTCTTCAAGCAGCAATTAATTAATCTGGCATAGAAATATTTATTAAATCACTTATTTCCTTAATAAGGACAAGAATATTTGAATCTCTAGTTTTTTTATTGTTTTTTTTAAAGTTTTATTATTATTCATCTGACTTCTATATCTGTAACTGGAGTAAAAAAAAAACACTTTTCAATATATTATTTTGAAATCTTCTTTCTTTTGTATTTTGTTACATCTGGTTTCTGCTTTCTGGAACCATAATTATTATTAGTAAAATTTTTTATAATTGTATGAAGTCATTGTTTTTTTATTAGTTATTATTATTATAACATTAATATATAATAATAACTAATTAATGAGAGGGAACAGAAAATAAAAATCTATCTGTCCTCGCCAGGAATCGAACCTGGATCTCTTGCTATCCGGGCCTCGCGTGCTGACCATTACACCACAAGGACAGGCTAGCTATCTCACTCTATTCCCTCTTCATTAGCGAGAGCCTAACTTACGAGAAAGACGAGAANGGGAATAGAGTGAGATAACTAGCCTGTCCTTGTGGTGTAATGGTCAGCACGCGAGGCCCGGATAGCAAGAGATCCAGGTTCGATTCCTGGCGAGGACAGATAGTTTTTTATTTTCTGTTCCCTCTCATTAATTATTTATAATTTACGTGGGATAAATAAAACCACAAATAAAAATATTTAAAAAAAAAATATAATAATAACTTATCTAATCATTTAATAAACAAAACTTCTCCCTTATTAAATGGATAAACTGTTAAAACAATCAGAAAATGTTTAATGTGATATTTATATTTCAATCTGACTACTAAATGATTAGTCATATAATTTACTATATTTATTTCTTAACTTTTAAAAATAGTTATATGTACTAATCTACTTGGAACATTTACATTCGATAAATCAACTTTCTTTGATAGGTATTGAACATTATGAATGAGAGCAATTATATTCGATCTATTTTTCCTTTACATTATTGTTTTTTTACCCTACATTTTTTTTCTTCGTTGCTACTTGTTTTGGAAATTGAGGCAATCTTTAAAGAAAATCATAAAGGCAGCCCATTTCTTCAGACTCCCCTTCCAGAAAAACCATATCTTTCCTTGAAGCTCATTTAAAACTTGATGCTCTAATAAAACTATTTTTCCTTGAATTAAAATATAAACCATGGTGAGTGAAAGCTTCCCTACTACTTGAAGAGGAAAAATCTTTCTACCTCTTGCAGTTTTATTGAAAAAGTTATTAAGCAACTTGATCTTACTAGTCAAGCATTTTCTCTTTGTATAGAGTAGTTTATTGGAGTGACATTTACTATGGGCTTAATTTCACCAATGCCTCCTTCCACTAACTTTAAGAAGGAATCCATAGCTTCCTGTAAGGTCTGATCGCTATAGACATCTTTGCTTCCACATAACACAACCAAGGATCCCCTGAATGTAAATCAATCAAATTTTTATATATTCCTTTCAAAAAATATTTTGACTAGTGACTGGTTTGATGATTAATATGACTTCCTCTTTGTTGAAGCCTTGGCTATCATATTCAGTAGATTTCTTCCTTGGCCATCGGCTAATTAAAGTCTGTTTTTCCTCTGTTTCTTTTGGTGACGTAATCATTTCATCTATTGTAATGTAGTGATCTTAAAAAACCTTTAGTTCTTCATAGTTAGCATTAATTTTTGTTGTTGCTGTTTCTTCTGTAATATTTTTTGATATTTATATTTTTTTTTTCAAGTTTTCATTTTACTTTATAATTGTCTTAACATGTTACTATTTTTTTTTACTCTATTTATTTATATTGACTGATTCTCTTTTTTTGTCGTTCTATTTAAGCTTTGCTTAATAAAAAGAAGTGATAAATTTGTTAATGGTTAAAATGAGACCATGGGGAGGGGTGTTTTAAAGTGAATCGTTATAAAAAAAATTCTTATTATATTCATTGGTCTAACTAACTCCACCTGCAACAAGAGAGGTGCTTGGACCTATCCTATTCATCCTATACACTGCTGACATCCTTACCCATCCAAGTACCCTCTTAGCTACATTTGCAGATGACAAGGCTATCCTATCTTCCCAACCTGGTCCTAAAACTGCTTCTACAAGATCATTTCAAAAGCATTAAACAGTGTTTTGGTAAATGAAGAATAAAATTCAATGAAGCAAAATGCGTTAAAATTATTTACCAATTGTGAAAGAAAAACTTTCCTAAAATTGTGAAATTTAACAATTTTTACCACTCTCAAATTCTGTTCGTTACCTGGGGTTTCATCCTGACTCACGACTCAGTTGGGGGAACATAGTAAAATTAAAAGACAAGAACTCAATCGTCGATAAGGACTCCTATATAGACTCATGGAATAGGAACTCCAATCTTACAATAGAAAACAAACTGATGCTTTACGAAACATTTGAGAGAGGTGTCATTAGATACATTCTCTCCTTTTGAGAATATCATTTTGTTTTTAGGATTAGGATTAGGTTATAGGGCAGGGCGATCAACATCATGGTTATTACGCCCTGAATGTTGGGGTCATTTTGTTTTTAGTTCATTGTAATCAAATTACAAAATGTTTTTATATTAACTGAAATTTAATAAATAAGAAAAACAATGCCACATCTATGATTCACATGGAATAATTTGTTTTGGATCAAAATTAAGCTAATAGTGAACATGTAAAACTGTTGAAAATCAGGAATTTTATTTTACAATGCCATTTTTAAGATTAACTAACCTTNTTTAACTTAGCTGAAGTTGTGCCTTATTTAATTTCAAACAATTTGTATTTATGCACTTTTTGCCTTAGGCTGCTTAATTACTGTTTAGGCTCATACCAGAACCAACAGACTACTTTAAGTTGTCATTGATTCCTTCTAATTTGCTCTCATTTTGCCTTATGAAATATAAATTTTGAAAAATTCTCTACTTCTAACAAAAACATTGCGGCAGCTAATATGACACCACCTATCATGATGAATAACCATTACTTTCATAAATTAAAACTTTATTTTCATGATACTCACTCATATTTATTTTTTATAGATGGTGGAGGAGAATGGTCCAAAGTGTGGGATATGTCTGTGTGAAAGAGGACCTGCCTATGTGAAGTATGGTATTAACAACTTCCATGCTCCTTGTGCCAATTTGTACCTCCACAAAGTTGATTCCAACTTGCCCATTGCACCTGTGATGTAGTCTGCTATCTATACTAGTCCACAATATTTCCACTTGTAAACATTCTACTAACTGTTGACCTATACATCTAAAATCTCTTTTATATAGTTATTCTAGTTTTAACTCAATGTTTGTTTTAGTTAGATCATTTTAAATTTTTAAAAGGTCAAAAAAATGTAAAGTGTATTATTGGTGTGAGGAAGGATTGGTCGGGATTCAGTCTTGTGATTTGGACAAATGAAAACTTTTTGTTTACAAATTAGTGTAATTTATTCAAATTCTAAGACTGAATCCCTGACCAATTCTTCCTCATGGTTAACTATATCCAAATATTATTGGTACATTGACTGAATTTAGCCAAAGTTATACTTCTGTTCTATAATCCTTCAAGTCATATAATCTCTCTATCTTGTGTGTATGCTTTAGTGCACATGTGTAATATAATTTTCCCTTCCTCAGAAAATTATTCAAATCTGGTTTATTTCATGAAATTATAATGTCCTCAAAATTTTTGTTTTGCAAAAACTCCATCTGGTTGAATATACTATTTATCTGCACAAATAAAATTATATTTGCTTTATTATTTAAAATATTTGTAGTCTTTGAGTAGATTTATATGGCTATTTAATTTTGATCACAAAGCTCTACAAAACTATATAAATAGAATATATTTATTTGCATTATGAATAAAAATTAAGTAGCAAAATTAAAAGCACAAAATAATTTTTAAATATAAACAACAGAAAATAATTCTATTTAAAACTTATTTAAGTGTTATTTGAAAGTATTTATGCATACGTCATTGAATTTGCTTTTAAGCCTTTACATGCTAAGTCTTGGGATTCCTAGGTTTACCAAACATGTATCTATTTTCTACTCATCTTTACACTTTTATGTTCAGTTAAGTTAATCCCCAGACTATTCAAAGAGGGAAACAGACATTTTATACAAAACTGTATTTGAATGTCATTTGTCTCACGAACATGAGGCACTGTAATAAAAGTATGGCATTGATCAAATGCCTAAATACATGAAGTACCTAGGTATTTGAAATATACAATAATATATTCTGTAAATATGGACTGGCCATGTGGTTGAAAATGTAATTAGTTTTTAACAATCTTTTCAAAAGATTTTGTTATTATTTTATGCTTTAATAGAGTTCCTATGATGAAATCCAGCTATTCACATTGGTCCAATGACATGACTTTTGGAAAATTTCAACCAATCCTACTCTAAAGAAGCTAAAAATATGGTCTGTTCAATTGCACAATTGTGGTCTGTACACTCTCTGATATCTAAAATTTTTTAATAGATAAAATCTATTTAGCTGAAAAATGAGGTAGAGATTTAGGAAAGGATCAAATTTAAAACTTCTCAATATCTTTGTTATTGTAGGAAATATTTGAAAAATAGAGAACATAAGTATTCTATAAAATTACATTTATGCATAAAATATAATTTTCTACAATTGTTCTAAAATTGCTTTTAAAAAAATATTTAAGATACAATTTCAAATGTTTGTCAGGAGAATTCCCTTTTTTTTAAATATAGAAACCAAATTGGATATTTAGGCCTTTCATTGCATACCCTCAAAAAAATTCCTGTTTTGTTGAAATATGATGGGAGGGAGGTTAGAGAAGACCAAAATTTATAAGCATAACTAATTGAGTTATGAAAGATTTGTAAAACTTTATAGATGTTAATTATAATTTTCTGACATTTATGTTCGTTCCATTTTTCTAAAAATTCTTATTAATGAAGAGATTTATGAATGTAACTCAGATGGCTGAGTGCATCCTCCACCCTTACTTCCCGGTCAGTCTAGAGCAAAGTTTCAGTAGTTTTACCATTTATGCTTATTGCCCTCTCCAGTCTTAAAGATAAATTCATCATTAGTCCTATTTATATTCATCTTTAATGAAACAAAGAAAATCTGCTTAGATTATGTAGCTTCTGCATGACAGACTTTTTAATAAATGCCTTAGTATTTTACCATTTGTGGTATAATTATTTGAGTGAAAAGAAAATCAAGTTTATTTACATATTTGAATTCTTGAAAAGTTTTGATTTTTAAAGTTTATTTTATTTAGAACATAATATTCGGGTCAATAAGTGATAAAGTTCATACAAATTTAAATTTTAATAAAAATTAAGTTTTAAAGTATAAATAATGCTTATTAAATTAAGAGGATTTCATTAGAATGAAAAGATGAGAATTTTTTTAATTAAATAATTTATAATTGTGAAGAACTTTTATCTTTTGACGAAAAGTATGATTATATTTATTTATTATATTATAATCACTTTCATGCAATTATAAACAATTTGTTGTAATTAAGATAAATATAATTATTTAAAACTTTAGAATTGATAACTTAAAGGAAAGCTAGTATGCAACCAGTGAATTTTCACTCTGTACGTACCTGGTGTTTCATTTTGAGCTAATATAGTGATTCTCTTGATAGCTGAGCTATGGTTCTGCGATCTTATCTCTTTCAAAAATGCATTTTTTAAAACTAAAAGATCTAAAAGTACTCTACTAATTACAGTAAAACCGAGTCAGAATCTCAGATCACATTACTTATTAGTGTTTTACTTGTTCTTATACGTCTTTTGTTTTAACTATTATTATTACCTATTATAGTAGGCCACTTTACTAAAATTTCCTATTATAATAAGCCACTCATAGCAGATTTCTCGTAGGGAAATTAAGCTACACATTTAGGAACTATTGTCCCGTTTTGCTAGGAAAGTTGAAAAAGAAAAAGTATCTCTTCAAAGCAATCAGGTAGAAAATGATTAGACATTCACTTGAAAGGATTATGTTTTTTTTTTTTTTAATCACTTTACTTTTAGTCTGTGCTAATAGTCATTTTAATTGATTGAGTGATTTTCGTTTAATAATAAAACCAACTATTTTTTTTTTTTTTTTTTTTTTTTTTATAAAACTTAGCTTTATAGAATAAGATTACAAATATTTCACATTAAAGCCTCAAATCAGCCAAGCTACCCTCCATACCCAAAACTTACAAGTTCATGCAGGGGATACTTCAAATTTTGATTAAGATAAAATAAGATCTTTCATTGGCACTATCCTTGAGTAGACAGTGCATGAGTATCTTTGATGTCAGATACTCAATAAAGATCAAAATTATTGCAAATTAGAATTTCCTCTGTATAATTAGGGTTATTGCCTACAACCTGTAACAGAAATTTATAATCATAGTTTCTATACACCAATTTTATACATTTTACGCTTTTTCTAAGTTTACTTATGATTTCACTTAAAGTTCTTTATAACGTCTTTTGACAATTTGATGAAGGTGCATTACTGCAACAGTTTATATTATGATTACAAATCATTTTCCTTATTTATTACTTAGAAATGAAGAAGTAAGTAATATCTTGTAAAACGGCTAATAAGAAAACTACTCTTTTAAGAAATAATTAAAATGTATATGTTGACTGTTGCTTAGCAAGATGTCATTCCTTAATTTCATTCAACTGTATATTTATTTTTTTACATTTAGCTGAAATTATCCAATAATTTCATTTAAAATGAGTACTTCAAGTGAAATCAGTGTATTTGTATTTAAATGTCCTATTGAATTTTGATCTGATTTTGACTACAAAAATATGGGACATCAAAGTAATGGGCGGTAATTTCTTTCCTAATAATTAATTAATTAATTCAGAAATGAAGATATTCTTTCTTTTAAGATTGTTATAAAATTCTAATTTAAGTTTTGTATATTTATATGCTTTGAGGCTTTCTGCATTTATTTTTCTAATAATATATGCATGTGTATTAGTGAACATACTTATCTGAACAGTATAGTATATGATTGAAATAATTTTTTCCCCCATTTGATTAATGATTTAGACCAGAGGTGACTTTTTTTTTTTTTTTTTTTTAATGTAACTATTTATTGTTGTGTAACTTTTTTTTTTGTTAAGGATTAGCCTCCCTTTCAACCACTTAGGGTCATGGAGGGAGGGGCTGTCTACAGGTTGCCATCCCTTTCGAAACATCCATGACTCAGGACAAGCTTTTATTTATCGATAAATGCCCTGGGCATGATTTGAAACCACAGTACCAGGATTGCAAGACCCGAACTAATCCCATGAGCTACCCTGGCATTTTTAAAGTGAACTATAAAATTTAATTTAATACTTTTTTAACTTAATATTTATTTAAAAACTCAAGAGTGGCTATCTGTCTGAATTCTCACATGTATACACTAATTTTTGTATTTATGAGATGTTTTCATTAATACTGTTTTGAAAGAGACTTTTGATTTTTAATTACTATTTTGGGTAAAAATTTGATCTCTTTATTTATAAAAAATTCTGAAGTTTATTTATTTTAAAGAACAGAAAGCTTTACTCAAATGTAATGTTTGATTAGTTATATTTTAAATTTTGTGGTTTTATATAATTTAAGATTATAAATAGATTTGTGAGATGTTTAATTTAACTTTGAATTAAGATTTATTATTAATAATGAGTTTAGCTAGTCATCATTTGTAATTTTTAATTACTTTATTTGTAAGTAATTCACAATCTTTCATGGAAAAAAAAATCATTTGTTTACCATCTTTCTTAAACTTCACTTTCCATGTTTTACGATACAGGACCCCCTCCCCCCCATCAACAGCATGGGATTTTTTGATTTACTGATTCAAAAAATATCTGTTATTTTTAGCAGATTTTCATTTAAGCTTCATTACTAACATGGCAGGATTTATAGGAATTGTGACAGAACTTCAATATAATGATTGAAATTATGAAATTAGCCAAGAGGAAGGAGACAAAAATTTTAAATCTTGTTATCATTATTATTATTAGCATTACAAAAAATATATTACAAATTGGGTGTAAAATATAATTTTATAAAATTTATATTCTGAAACCTTAAAAAAAAAAGTTATCGCATATTTAGGAAGATATTCAAGAATATGGCATAGTTAGATGTTAAAATAGAAGTTGCAATTTTAATCCAAAAATATATGCATACTCATAAAATTTTAAGCACGCTCATGTGCTTAGTTTTTATCAGGAATTTCAGTAGTAATTTCTATTTACTAATTATCTTATTATATATATTCTTATTAATTGTAAATCATAACCTAGTTATATGCATANATTCAAGAATATAATTTTGAGTATTAGTGGTATTTACTCTTTTTTATTTTATTTTAATTTTTTTTGCTCATTGTCTGCTGAGGTCTTTACCGCTATCTTTTCATTGTAAACAGTGACTTCAAAAACCCGACAATGATCGATGATGAATGTGATAATGCTTCCTGATAATTTTAAAATGTTAAACCTCATAATTTAAAAATGTGTCCTGTAAGTTTTAAAGCCCAAAAAAGGAGATTAGGTGAAAATAATGTTTAAAATTCTTGTAGGTATTATAAATTATTTTATGTACATTTATTTATTACTACTCTGATGATCCCCTCCTCCCCCCCCCCCAAAAAAAAAAGTCATAGTGAATTGCTGGAATATATTATTTTTCGCATTTTAATTCAGACTTGAACAAATGGAAGTTAATGTTTTGTGTATATTTTTTTAGTACATATTTAATATAGGAAGAGGTTAAATGGAAGATCTACAAGGTTGTATTTAGAAGATATTACTCAACAATTAGGTGTATTCATTTTTTGGGGGGGGGGGGCAAGGTCAAGATACTATTGGTAAATTTGATGTTATTTAGAGCACTGAAGTCAGAAATTCTAAAATAATTAAATTCCTTTCTCTTTGATGATCTCCAGAATCCATTTATTTTACCAACTGTTTAGAAACCCTTTTTCCACCAATGCATCCAATAGAAATCAGACGATAAATGGCCATTTCTCTTTATAAGCTGAATGGTTTTTAATGACTGGAAAATATACTAATCATATATTTAGTCTGTTAATTATAGGAGAACTTCATTCAATGAAAAATGACAACCACTTTGAAGTGTTTTAATCACTGGTAACAAGAATGTCTGGAATTCAATCTTTGGTTCAATAAAAAATGTGTTTTGAACCGTAAGTTGCATTACCATTTTCTCTCATAATATTTAGGTTTATTAAAGCTCTTATTAAATCAGGCTTGAATGCTGTATGTTCTGTACCCTTTCAAAGGACTATAAGAGAAATTTCAGGGTGAAACAAAAAAAAAGAAATTTATCAGGGCCAGGACTCAAACCCCAGTTCCAGGCTTGTGAGATCCCTTAGGCTAGGTCGGTGTCTTAAAATCAAATTTTTTGTGTTAATATAACACACACACACATATATATATAGTAAGTTACTAAAAGTGAAGTAGGGTTGAGAGGTCCAGGGGGTAGTTGGAACCTCCATTAAGAGCAGGGCCAACAGCTGATCTCAGATAGGTCCCTGATCCCCTCTAATGACTCCGCCGTTTATCTGAGAGCTCAGCCACCGTCCACCAGGGCGGGTGGGGGTTCTCGTGGAGAGGCAACGCAACTTCTCNATATATATATATCGGTTTTTCCCCTCATGACAGTAAAGTAAATTAGTTGATTACAATATACAATTAACAAAAAAAAAAATAATAAAGCAAACGATAATTAACAACTAAACAACAAAAGAATGGGAAAAGAAGAATCGTAACAAAAAAGAATGAATAAAATGAAAAAAGAACTTGGAAATTAATTAAAAATATGAACAAGAAATAAAAGAAAAAAACTATACAACACTGAATATTTAAATAACTATGCATGGGTTATGAATAAATTGTAAATCAATATGACCAGAAATAGAAATTGAGGAGGACAAAATAGAAATCTCAAACCTAGCTTTCACAGATGACCTGGCCATACTTTTAGATAATGAAGTTACAGCAACTTCAGTGGAGGTCTGTTTTCTGCCACTTTTGGCCTAATTAATATATAATTTATAATATGATTAATATTTTTTTAAGTTTCCATAAACTGTCCAATTTTTGTTCTTAAAAGTTTATTTCAACAGGTAATAATAGGACGTTAGAACTATTTATTCCAAACCTTCTGTCATAAAGGGAGTATACAAATCTATTAAGATTATAAAACAAATCGTTTTATGAATCTAAGATTAAGCTTATTGGGCTCTGGTCAGTAAAATCTCAAGAGGAATACAAGAAAAATTTGGGGAATACTTCACCATGGAAGCCATCAAAGTAGCTTCACCAGGAGACGAGTGAAGAACTAGAAAGAATGAAGTTACAAATAAAAGAATATATATATTGCAAGCCAAGAAATTTTACTTAGAAAACAGGATTCAGTTATTTCAAGCAAACCCATATATATATATATATATATACACCAAATTTATGGAGGATTTTTTGCCCATTGTTTGAGGAGATGTCAGAATTTTGTCTTATAATTATACAAGAATAATTATATCAGAAATGAATATCTTGGCTTCTAAGTTACCCATTACAACAAAATTGTAGCAGTTATCCAAAGCATAGAAGTATTATCAAAACTTGCTACTTGGATTAAGATTGCCCATTTCAATTGTTTTCCATTCAGGATAAAAATTATTCTATATAAAATCTTCATTCAGCCAGATCTTCAGATAACCAGAATTGAAGAATATCTAGTCTTTGAAAGAAAAATCCTTCATAGAATATTAACCTCCCCAAAAATAATGGTAATGGTAAGAAAATGTTTAAATAAATGATGACTCCTATGAATCTGGCTAAAGGTGGGAAGGAAGGGCTCACATATCTGACAAGCTAATACCGAATAGGATGACTTAACTACTCATAGGCAGGAACAGAGTAGAAAGACACTAACTTTGATGCTGCCTATTGCTGTGATGATAGAAGCTCACTTCTATCCAGTACCAGGTATGCAAGTTTAAAATGTCGTTTATTTCTTAAAATATATACACAGTAATTTAAAAAAAAGTATAATATATTTTATTCAAAGTACTGGCCCTCGCTTTCTACACATTTTGTCCATCTCTCGGGCAATATATGGATACCATTCCAAAAGAATGCTTCATCTTTATTTGAAATCCATTCATCGAGCCATTTTCGTACGTTTTCGAAATTGTTGAAGTGTTGCTCCGCCAATGAGTGTCCCATCGATGAGAAGAGGTGATAATCAGAAGGCGCCAGGTCAGGTGAATACGGCGGGTGGGGTTGGAGTTCCCAACCAAGCGAAGAAATCGTTTCCTTAGTCAATCTGGCTGAATGTGCAGTAGCGTTATCATGCTGAAGAATGACTTTGGCGTGCCTGTGAGCCCATTCTGGGCGTTTTTCGATCAATGCGTGACTCAAATTGATCATTTGTTGTCGGTAGCGCTCGGTATTGACTGTTTCGCCGGGCTTGAGAAGCTCGTAGTAGACTACTCCCTTCTGATCCCACCACACACACAGCATTGTCTTCTTCCCAAAACGATCCGGTCTTGCACTCGATGTGGATGGTTGTCCTGGCGTTACCCATGATTTTTTTCGTTTGGGATTCTGAAAATAAATCCATTTTTCATCGCCAGTTACAACTCGTTGCAAAAAATCCTTTCTTTTGTGGCGTAAAAGCAGCATTTCGCACACAGTTTTTCGTTTTTCCATCTGTCGTTCGTCCAATTCATGTGGAACCCATTTTCCAACCTTTTGAATCTTTCCCATAGCTCTCAGGCGATCGGAAATGGCTTGCCTAGTGACATTCAACTGTTCTGCCATCATTTGTTGGGTTTGGGTATTGTCTTCGTCTAATAAAGATTGCAATTCGAAGTCCTCAAACTTTTTTGGTCGATTTTCTCGTTTTTGATCAGTAACATCAAAATCACCACGTTTGAAACGTTGAAACCAACGTTCACATGTCTTGACGGTTGGAGCAAGAGCGCCATAAGTCTCAACAAAAATTCGATGACATTCAGATGCCTTTTTCTTTTGATTAAATAAGAAAATCATGACATGCCGCAAATGCTCTTTATTTGGCTTAAAATTAGACATTTTTAACACCAAAGAAAGGTATGATACGTCCACGTAAACGACTTAAAAACAACTGACTTTTGTAAACAAATGATTAACAAACAAAATAGCGTTTAGAGATAAGCAAATCCTTCAATAGGCTAAGAGCGCATTCTATTGGAATTAAAACGACATTTTAAACTTGCATACCTGGTATTTGCTACTGGATGCCAAAACCTGTTTGTGGGTTCTACATTATATAAAATAAATATGAATAGGCATCACTCAGATTAAGGTGGGTTATATTACAAATCAATGAAAGCATTTCATTAGCCTGCTTTCTTTTTACAGAGACTATTCCACTTTTAAAGAAAAACTGGATGACTTGCTATTATTACTTACCAGCTTTAGAAAGGCTAACATTTCTGGCTAGATTATTAAGCTCTCATAAATAATTATCAAACATGGACAATTTAGTGTTTGCCTCAGTTATGATATTATTTAGTGGATTACAGCCCCTTGCATCTGCCTAACAGAAAATAATGATTAGTGTAGTAGTTGTTTTTCTTTTCTTAGAACCACTATTTCTTCACTCTTTGTAAGAAGTATATTTTATCTTGAACCTTAACCCTCCAATTGAAGTAAAAATAATCTTCAGTGCTCAATCAGTCTACTATTGGGGTGCCGCCAAGCTTTCCAACACCCAAAGAATCCACTCCTTTCAATCCAAAACCCTCTGAATAATTGCTAATGCTCCCCATTACATACACTATGCCTCCCTTCTCCACAATTTTAATATCCCTTTTGTTCAAGACCTCATTTCTTCTCGCTTCACCCTTTTCCACAATAAACTCCCACACCATCCCAATCCACTTGCACAGACCCTGTCCTCCAGCTTCAATCCCTACCTATAACCCTCCCTGTCAACTCAAATAAAGATGGCCTCGTGACCTCCTGGGAACATAGTTTGTATTTAATTTGAAAGCGGTATTATTGGTCACTTTCTCTTCTATTGTGATTGACATTTTTTATATTTTAGTTCTCTGTAATCAAAATGTTTTGTGTTAAAGTTAAAAAGTTACAAATAAAAGAATATATATATTGCAAGCCAAGAAATTTTACTTAGAAAACAGGATTCAGTTATTTCAAGCAAACCCATATATATATATATATATATACNAGTGGATTTATTTTTATTTTTTTCAACTTTTATTAATTTAATACATTTCTGTTAACATAATATTTTATGAATTTATTACATTGAACTAAATAAAATAAAATGACAAGAGAAAAGGGGACCAAAGATACCATTCTCAAAGTGGATTTACTAAGAAAATAAATAAATTAGAAACTTGAAAAAATTACACAATTGAAACGTGAACCAAAAACTTTGTTCATATTTTTATCTCAGCCAGTATAAACAATTTGAAGGTTAGCTGTTGTTGAGTAACTCATTCACTTTACTCAAGGCAGGTAGTGGGGCATTTAATGTAACTTATATGCTCACATATCTGACAAGCTAATACCGAATAGGATGACTTAACTACTCATAGGCAGGAACAGAGTAGAAAGACACTAACTTTGATGCTGCCTATTGCTGTGATGATAGAAGCTCACTTCTATCCAGTACCAGGTATGCAAGTTTAAAATGTCGTTTATTTCTTAAAATATATACACAGTAATTTAAAAAAAAGTATAATATATTTTATTCAAAGTACTGGCCCTCGCTTTCTACACATTTTGTCCATCTCTCGGGCAATATATGGATACCATTCCAAAAGAATGCTTCATCTTTATTTGAAATCCATTCATCGAGCCATTTTCGTACGTTTTCGAAATTGTTGAAGTGTTGCTCCGCCAATGAGTGTCCCATCGATGAGA
>KZ806870.1:215687-230527 GCA_000696205.2 Oncopeltus fasciatus
TATAACAATATAATTGTATATTGCTGTTATTGTATATATAATAATATAATTGTATAATTCTTTACTGAAAAATATCAAGCTTAAAAAACATATAGAAAAGAAGATAATTAAAAATTAACTTTGCAACATACATGATACACTATGTATACTGAGTGTCATGAGTGTGTGTTTGTGTTGTAAATAATAAGTTGTATTATGTTGTAGAAGAATGATGTATATGTTGAATATTATGATGTTATAAATGTGAAAATCGGTACATTATACATATGATGGATTCAAATATATATGTTATGAGCATCTATAATATGTATGTTGATTTTACAGTAGTAAATTTTTTACAATAGTTTAATATTAATCATAATGACATATAATAGATAAGTTGCATGATAGATCCTAATTCCTTAAAATATATATTAAAATACATTTAGATTTCTGGCAATAAGTATTCTATTATATTTCAAGCCATTGCCAATGTGGCAAATATCAAGGTATAAGATAAATATATGAAATTTGTAACACTTTCAACTTTCTATTGTCCGTCTTCATTGGTTTCTGCAAACCATCTTCTGTTTGCGAGCGCTTTCGGACATTGTCCATCTTCTACATGCGTTCACTGTCACTGTCTGTATTCAAGTTGAGCAGTTGAATACAGACAGTGACAGTGAACGCATGTATTCGGCCAGAAGATGGACAATGTCCGAAAGTGCTCGCCAACAGAAGATGGTTTGCAGAAACCAATGAAGACGGGCAATAGAAGGTATGATAGTTCTATATTCATTGGTGGTGGAAATAACCTTTTAGATTATTTACTTTCAACTTCAGTCACATTAGATACCTCCATGTTGCATAATTAAAAGCAATTGACCCATAGAATTTTCCTACTAATCATTGGTGGCGATAGTAGTAGTGTGCGCTAAGTGATAGCTTTTAGCTGAATGTCTTTCAATGAACAGTATCAATTAATAGGTTCCAATCGGAGACTTTATACACTCATCTAGTAGGCCCATTTTACAGAGAGACAGACATCAGACAAATTGCTGACCAACTAATTTTATTAATTTTTCCTTAATAATGGAAAGGAGCAATGTCCCTTTCATCCTTGTGTACATTTTCTTCCGCGTAGTTTGAAGCCTTTTTATTAAATATTATATTTATTTGTGTTGGAATTATTTTATTTACTAATTTAGATTATAAATTAGTCAAATATATATATATATATATATATATATATATTACTTATATATTTTAGGTGAATTTTTAATTTTTACAGAGTATTACTTATACCCCTAGTTCAACATTCTTTATAAACCCAACTTTATTCTAATCCAGGAACTAATCTAGAACTAATAAAGTTTTTGCTAACTCACCTGCCAAGGGGCATCAGAAGTACGAGAAAGAATGTACAGAGTGAAGGCATTGTACAATTGAAATAAGTAACCCACATAGAGGAAAGGGAGGAGGAATCCAAGCCCTCGCCACATCCAGGAGTGGAAGCCTTCTATTGTGATATCCATGTTATGACGTTCTCCCAGGGCTTTGAGCCGGTACAAAACACCTTGTTGGTAGCGGAACTGCAGATACTGCACTACACCTTTAACAATTAAAAATTGAACTGCCAATAAATTTCACTCATAACTTTGTTTAAGATATTTAGGAGAGCCAGACCAACATTTAATAACTTTGAAATAATTTTGGGTTATAAAAATAATATTGAGGTATAAAAAGCAAAATGTAATGTAAACTAAGGAAGAAAATCTACACTATTTGAAATATTTTGGGACAATTACAAGGACAAAAAAGTTTTCAAGTCAAAATCTGCCAAATAAGTACATTAAAAATTGTATACACACTACTAAACATGAGGTTAAGCTATATACTTCTTTACAACTTTTAGAAGTATCATTGTCTGAGTTCACAATTTCTTCAGTGTTCAGATATATGATATGGTCAGAGTTCTCCCATTGTGGATTTAATCTAACTTAACTATTGTTTATATAAAGAAAGAAAAAGAAACTTTTTGGGAGCTCAAGAAACTGGGATCAAGTCCCTTTGAAAAACACAGGTCACAACTGAGAGTACATATGATTCTTATCTAATTACAATATTAACAATAAATAAATAAACAATAGACTAATAATATAAAAAAATTTCAACAGAACTATGACAATATTTACAACTTATTATACAAGTACCGGTGACTCCCGACCATTAAACACCTTGTTCAAGTAGCTCTTTTCTGTCAAATTATTTATGTAAGTTGTTGGAAATTTTGGGCACTGAAAATAGACAGACATCAAGAACTAAGTGCGCTTGACAAATGTATGATGTTTGACAGAGTTATGTCGCCGACATCACCAACAATTCAGTGAGTAAAGTTATAGTTGTTTCTTTTTTCAATAGCCAGCCCTAAGCGGGCAGGCAGGGCTCAGACTTGTTTGACTTATCTACCCCCTCCCTCACTAAGGCCACTGCCTCAGTAAAGGGATCTCGATCTCCGCGTCCCTGGTTCGAGGCAAGGTAGCAGTAGGAGCAGAATTTCCAGTCAGAGGAAGTAGAGTGCCCATAATCACGTTTTGCCACTCATAACTCCTTCCAAGCCCTTCAGAATGTGGAAGGCGAAAATATGGAAGCACTCAGCAGTCCCTCAAGTAATTCGACCACCGCCAATATTTTTTAGAAATCTGAACAACTTCAGACTGATGAACACCCAGCTGAATGAGAGAGTGGGGCCTGGCAGATATTCGTGCATCAACAGGCAACAAGATAATAAAATAATACCTGACAGCCTAGACACCTATAAAAAAATCCAATACTAAAAAGAAATGAACGCACAGCACCACACTTATCAGCCCAAAGAAAAAAGGGCTGTTAGAGTGGTGATTCGTTATCTCCACCATACAACTTCCACAGACTTCATCAAAGAGGAATTGACTGACTTGGGATTCAGTGTCAGAAACGCCATAAACGTGATCATAAGCCGACCCCAGAGAGGGGAAACCTCTGCCTCTAAAACACCCCCTGCCAATGTTCTTTGTGGACCTCCAGGTCAGAATCTGAATAGGCTCCAGCCTATACCCAACATGCAAGAGTCTACAGCTTGACCAACTTAACTCCCCCATCACACCACTCATATCCCTTCTGACCAACCAGGTCACCAAAATGACCCTACCAACCCTCACACCATGATTCCCCAATCCAAGAATTCCTCTTCTATCCTCTTATGGAATGCTAACGGCATTCGGATGCATACTGATGAACTCAAACTAGTACTTGATAACAAAAACGTAGATGTAGTATTACTGACAGAAACACAACTAAAAAAACGAAATAATCTAAAAATTACTGGCTGCCACTCTTTAGGACAGACCATCTTGACAGCCGAGCTCACGGTGGAACTGCATTTCTTATCAAGAAATCCTATACCCTTCACTCCCAGAGTCCCTTCAATCAACAACAGTGTCAATTTCTACACCCTCTTATCCTATCATACTTTCAGCAGTGTATTTTCCTCCAAATAAGCCAATCACTACACCAGAATTTTCCACTTTCCTCGAAGACTTATGTCCTTGTTTCCTTGCAGGTAGAGACTATAATGCGAAACACTTGCAATGGGGATCGAGAACAACCAACTCCTGTGGCCATGCTCTGTATAATACGATATCCCAAAACCTCAGCATAATTAGTCCTTCCTCACCCACTTATTGACCCTCTGACGTGAACCGCCTTCCTGATATCCTAGACTTCTTCATTTGCAAAAACCTTACTCCTCTTCATCATTCCGCTTCGAACTTAAACGAGCTCTCCTCTGACCACAGCCCAGTTCTCCTAATGTTATCCCAGATTCCTATTCCAAAACAATTACCTCCCTACCTCATTAATGGCCCAGTCGACTGGGCCTTGTTTAGAACTCTCATAGAAGAGTCACTAGACCTCGGAATTTTTCTGAAAACCTCTGGCAATTTAGATGGTGCTGTACACTACTTTACCATAAACCTTCAGCAATGCATATGTATGGCCAATCTCAAACCAAAATTTACCAAATACCCTTCTGAGTCCCAAAAGTCACTCTCAGATTTGCTTAAAAAGCTCATCAAAGGGAAACCCTCAAGGGCGTTGTTCCAAAAATATAGGCACCCCACAGATCGCAAAGACTTTAATCGTCTTTCCAGGCTCGTAAAGCAAAAATTAGGTGCTTTATGGAATGAGGTTTTTAGTGCCCATCTGTCTTCGTCTTAGCAGGAGACAAATCCCTCTGGATTGCTACTCACAGAATCCTATAAGTCTCCTTCCTTCTCTTTCAAAGGTTTTCGAAAAAATACTGTTAAAACGAATGATGCTTTCTATTGAACCCTACAATATCCTCCGAAATCATCAGTTTGGCTTCAGATGTAAGAATTCTACTGTCCAGCCGGTGTTTCACGTCGTAAACTACATTTCCCCTTCCTTTGAGCGCAAAGAGTACTGCCCTGGAGCTTTTTTGGATGCTTTCCAAGCATTTGATAGAGTCTGGCACAGTGGTCATCTGTTTAAACTGAAATCCATACTTCCTAGTAACACTTACCTTATCCTTAAGTCTTACTTATCCAATCGTTTCTTTAGGGTTCGGCAAGGATTAGATTATTCCGATTTCTACAAAGTGGAAGCGGGAGTTCCTCAAGGTAGTGTGCTTGGACCTATCCTATTTATCCTGTACACTGCTGACATCCTTACCCATCCAAGTACCCTCTTAACTCTATTTGCAGATGACAAGGCTATAATATCTTCCCATCCTGATCCTAAAACTGCTTCTAAAAACCTACAAGATCACCTTGATAGCATTCATAAATAGTGTGGCAAATGGAGAACAAAAATTAATGAAGCGAAATGCATTCAAGTTAATTTCCAATTACAAAAGAAAAACTTTCCTAAAATTGTGAAATTTAACAATATTCCTTTATCACTCTCAAATTCCATTCGTTACCTAGGGTTCCATCTTGACACACAACTCGCATGGGGTGAACATACTAAAATTAAAAGACAAGAAATCAATCGATGACAAGGACTCTATACAGACTCATGAATAGGAATTCCAATCGTACAATAGAAAACAAACTGAAGCTCTACAAAACATTACCTCGACCAATCTGGACATAAAGAGTAGAAATCTGGGGTGCTGCCAAGCCTTCTAACATCCAACGAATACAGTCCTTTCAATCCAAAACCCTCAGAATAATCGCAAATGCTCCCTATTACGTATTCAATTCCTCCCTTCACCACCATTTTAATATCCCTTTTGTTTAGGATCTAATTTCTTCCCGCTTCAGCCTTTTCCACACTAAACTGCCATTCCATCCTAATCCACTAGCACAAACCATGTCTTCCTACTCCAACCCCTACAACTCTCCCCGTCGACTCAAACGAAGAAGGCCCTGCGAGGGGACATAGTATGTAAATAATTTGAGAGTGGTGTCTCTGGTCACCTTCTTTCCTCATGTGATTGTCATTAATGTCATTTTTGTTTTGCTATTCATTGTAATCAAATTACAAATGTTTTTTTATTTTAACAGAATTTAATATGTAAATAAAGGTTAAAAAAAAAATGCAAGTACGGAAATAGGAGAAAGAAGTATTAAAAATAAAAACAAAGATATACCGGAGTAATAAAAAATAGAACTACAAAAAGAAAATGAGTGTTACACACACACACAAAAGAACAATAAAACTCAAAACTAATACAATAACCATTAGTCATGAAAAGAATAAAAATTAAAATAAACAAGATAGAGTTTAGCAGTTCGTGATACCCAATAGTAAAGAGAGGAGATGCTGAAATAGCTGGGGTTTGAAGGATGCGAGCAAAGGGCAGTGACACATATTTAGAGGGATCGAGTTCCAGAGACTGGAGGATCTGAAGAGATGAAGGAGGGGGGAAAGGACAGGATAGCTACCAGAACTGAAGTAAAAATCTAACAGTTAACGACTAACGTAAATCTTCTCGAAGAATAAAAAAAATACAAATAATAAATAATGTACAATTACTGATAAGAAGCAGAACTATTTTACACAATTATAGAAAGATAAAAAATTTGCCTAATATCCACTGGTTCATTGCCATAAATATCTTCAGGTCGCCAGAAAGCCCATGGTCATCCTAACATATCCAGGCCTTCCAGTATGTTGATAGCCATCACAGGCTAGCCAACATTTGACCAGGCCACCAGAGAACCACACATATTTTATCTTGCCTTCCTCCTTCTTCTGGCATGCTAAGTAATAGAAGCGCTTATTTGTGGGGCTCATATTCTCACTCAGGTAGATGGGATGGGTATCATTTTCCTCCCAGCCAATATGCCAGGTTGTCAGGTCCCTCTTCACTCTCCTCAATCTGACAACCTCACCATCCATAGATTGCTGAACAAACTTCACTACAATAACCAGTGGTCTAGGATCATTCCTTTGCTGGCGATATCGCTCTACTATATCTAAAACTTCCGGGGTGATCTTCAGACCCAGGCTCGTGCCTATACTCGTCACCAGACCCACGGGAGTATCACCAGGTCGCACTGGCACCCCTCGAACTTCGATAGACCTGGAGAGTTGGGCATGATTCAGACTCACCTTCAGTTCTGTCACCCTTGACTTAAAAGTCTTGTTTTCAAGCGCTAGTTGCTCGAAAACTTTTGTCCGCGCTTATAACCGGTTTTCTATGTCTTTAAGAAGCATGGCATTTTCAAAAGCTATGTCTTTGTTTATATTAAGGGAATCTTTAAAATCTCTTGGCTCATGCAACATCACTCTTTATCTCACCTATCTCAATTGAAAGAGCCCTCATCGCCTCCTGAATATATGTAAATAGATCACCCTCCTGGATAGATCTAGCTGGTGAGGTCTTCGCGGTTTTCTAACATTTATCACATGCCTTTTCTTTGTGTTCTCTGAGACTCAAGACTAAATATCTGAATCATCAATATAACTCCTGTCATGATAAATTATTATTGACACAGGCTAGAGAGCTCTTGGCATCTCTTGTAATAGAGTGTATAGACTCTGGACACTGCACCATTGTAAGTAAGCTCAGATAAACAGCTGATAACTACTAGATAAGAAGTAGGCTGGGTGTGTCTACTAGGCAGAGGGGAGAGCTATTGGTACTTACTGATAAGTAGCAATCTCTGAGAAGTCTGCTCATTCTGCCACTCACCGCAAACTCCAGTTGAAGAGTCTCAAGACATAGTACACAAAATTCAAAAAATTTTGAAGATAACTTCTTACCTGTGCCAAAAATTAAGCAAAAACTCTCACGCTGTACCTTTAAAATAACGATTTGGTTACTATGCTCCAACCACAATTTGGTTCATACGGAGCAAAGTGTGATTCCCATCACAGGTTAGAACTTATATATATAAATGTGTATTTTTACATGTAACATTATAATTTCTTAACTTTATAAAGAAAATAGTGCCTTAGTAAGTATACTAAAGCTCATATGATTTTGATAGAGAATGAGTACTTACTTATGTAAACATTAAAGTACATGAACTGAGGGCGGAAGGTGGCCCATGAGGGAGAGAGAGGCCAGACTAGGAGGATCGCAGAGGCAGCTGTTGATATAAAGTGGTGTAGCCTCCACCAACCTTTAATCTTGGATCCATTCACCTTGAGAATGCTCTCCCTGATAGTGAGTGTACAGTAATACCATACTAGTAGAAACAACAGAGACAACTCCAGAACCCTAGAAAATAAGCAGCCCAAAATTACTGTTAAACCAATTAGTATAACAGACTGACTATGTTAGATCCTTTCCAAACAGTGAGGTGTTTATCTTAGTTATTCCCTATCAAAATTAGTTTGTTGTCCCAGGGAACATTAATCTAGTTATTGACAGAATGGAATATTTTGTTTAGTATTCCCACTAAAAGCACAATCACACTCGAGGCCAGACCCATCTTGTTCTTCCAGGCCTGCTAATAGTTAGCTGAATCACAGAGACCATTAAAAAGGACTGAAATTATAGAACTCTGACAAAAGCAAAATGCTTGGTGCTAGAGAATTTAATACGTGAAAGTAATCAAAATTTTAAAAATATTCAGACTTCACTTTATTATCCTTTATCTGCTGCTCGTTGATTTCAATTCAGTTGCAAAATTTACCTCCTTAACTAATTTTGGACTAAAAAAAAATGTCTGATTCATAAAATATCAAAAAATGTAACCGTAATAAAGCTGAATACTTTTTTTTTTTTTTCTTTTTTTTACTGACCCTTATTAGACTCACTACTGTATAGAGTAAGGAATATTAAAAGCTCAAAATAGTTGTAAAACTTTCTTTTCAAGAGTTATTATTTATCAAAATTTTTTTCTACCAGAATTAATTTATATTTTAATAGTAATAAAACAATTTTTCACTATTCTTCAAAGTTTTCAACCTTAATGGTTGATAAATAAATTTGTTAGATTTCAATAAACAGCTGGGTTAGTAAAAGAGACTTAATTTATACTTTTTTTTAGAACTTTTTTTCTATTACTAGAGCCAGACAAATAATACAAAAACATGAAAAAGCAAAATATCAACAAACAAAACTCTTCTTCGAGGCAGTAAACCATCAAAATAATGAAATTTTAGATAATTCATATATATAA
Organism: Oncopeltus fasciatus; assembly: GCA_000696205.2. Lineage (NCBI taxonomy): Eukaryota > Metazoa > Arthropoda > Insecta > Hemiptera > Lygaeidae > Oncopeltus > Oncopeltus fasciatus. The sequence continues at coordinate 224,306 of KZ806870.1, forward strand.
ATTCCCACCAACCATTGGTGCTATGACATAACTGATATAAATGATATCTATCTATCTATCTATCTTTATATTTATATATATATATATATATATATATATATATATATATATATATATCATAGAACCAATGTCAATAGCCAATACCTTAAAGAGAAATCTGCTTAAAAGTACTCTAAACATCAAGCTGAAGAAATTTGAGTAGGATATATCTGAAATAAATAATTTTCAATATCATAGGCATGTAGATAAAAGGCTTATAAATGGTTACCTCCTCCCCCTCTCTCGCCCCTCGAGTAGAATTCTTCATCACTCTAATCTTATAAAGCCAAAATTGTATTATCTATTCCACTGTGCTATACCAACCTCCTTATGTTCCCTTTGATATATTGTTATAAAAGCCTTATATGATTTTTTTCTATTTTATTCCAATATAATTTTTATATTTATCTCTCTTAGAGACAATTGTAATTTTATCTTTAACTTTTTCCCCTTTCTACTAACAAGTTGTTACTTGGAAACCATTTCAACTCTTTTAACATTTTATTGCTCTGATCCCATCCATTATTCCCATGCTACTAATAATTGGCTTAATATTCATACCATTTACTCAAAAGATAAACCTTTTCCCTTTTTTAACAGCATCCTATTTTAGCATAATCAAATTTTCATGACATATACTCCAATTTTTTTTTTTTTTTTTTTTGTTCATGAATAGTATCCTTTTGTAAATTTGACCCCTTGCCTTTAAAAATTATCTCGAATTAATTAGGTGAAGTCTCCTAAATGTTTTCTGTTTCTTTTTTAAATCATTTATTTAATAAAAAGTTCAAATTCCTAACCAATAACTTCCGTCCTAAATATGCATGCTCATTGGTTGAACAGAGGTTCAAGAAGACCTATAAGGAAAAGAAGAAGCTGCCAAGGCAGTCCCCTTGTAGATTTTATGATTTAGTCATCTCCGGAATCAGAATCAAGCTGCTCTCCTTACTTATAAAAAATGATCTAGTAAGTTCTGTCCCAAAGTAGAACATCCTCCTTTCTTGTGCAAATCATCTTTTAATGCTCTACATTATCCTGTATCTACTAATAAATTAGAATTTAAGACATATCTATGTCTCAAGAGATCGATCATCCCTAATTTCAATCCAACTAATTTTTTCTAGTCTCAATCCTGATGATCTCTTAGTCTCTAAAACAATAACAGAAACGTGCAGCTGATTTCTCTTAAAACTCTTCAAAGAGACTCTTCCATGCATTCTGCATGTTTACTTTCCCACCAAAACTCAGTTTTTCCAAATTTCTATGAACAAGCAATTGTCAAGTCTTAAAATGAAATTCTTAATCCTTATTTTTTGAACCTGTGTCCTATATCTATTTTCCCTATCATAGCAAAAAAAAAAAAAATTAACCCAAAATCAAATGCCCTTTTTCTTAGAAAACTCGACCTCCTCAATTATTTCCAATCTGGCTTTTTTACAGGTTTCTCTACACAACCATTCATCTAAAATAATCTCTGATATTCAAACTGTAATTGAACAAAGAATTTCTAGTCTTATTTTTTTTTTTTTTTTATCTATTAAGGCGTAGTATTTTATATTTTGTGGGAGTAGCTTCATTTTGCAGACAGACTATTGACCATAAATAGAAAATTTAAAAAAAAAGAAAAAATAGAAACACCAACTGGATTGAACTATGGGCTATACTTTTTTTTTATTCACTTTACTTTTCAAATAGAAGATGAGTACAAATAGGTTTAGAAATGTAGTGGTCTCAGGAGGTTACCATATAACTGTAATGGAAATTGGCAGGCAGTAGGAGGACGAATATGATTAAAATGTATTCCAACTTCCAGTAACTTGAAAAGACATGGCCTCAGAGAGTAGAAATGATACTATTCTGCATCAGGTTTATTCATATGTCAAGGAGTGGCCATAATAAAGGCTGGAAAAGCTTTCCATTCTGTATTTTTTTTAAAATCTATATTAAAGTAAGTATCTAAATACTCAATATTTTTACTTACCTTACAATGATACAGAGGTTTGCAACAGAGAGGAGAAATCCTATTACACTTAATACCAGCTTGAATTTCTCATATTCATCTTTATACTTAAATCTAAAAAATGACAAACATAATAAGCTTTGTCAGATAAAATGTATAGTCAAAAATTTCAAATATAGTATAATAAAATCCTCTTTTAAAAAAATATGGAAAATTTTACATAATAGTTTATTTCAGATTTGTTTAATTAATTTTGTATTTTTTAATCAAAACTTGCAATAACTATTAAATGATTCCCCCCCCCAATTTTATTACCTTTTTTTTTAAAAAAACTTCTATTTATTTATTACATTCTGTTAAATTAAAACAATTTGTAATTTGATCATTATAATGAATAAGAGAAAAAAAAATGACATACAATATCAATCACATGAGGAGAGAAGGTGACCAATGACACCACTCTCAACTTTTATTACCTTTAAATTATTTTTCTAACTAAATTTAAAAGTTTGTCAATGACGATTTCCTCTCCTTCATCAATTTTATGTAATCTGATTTAAAAAAAAGTTTATTATCCATTTACATAAATTTACTGCATTGAATAAAAAAGTAAGCAAGTGAGTTGGTTTATTGGTTCTTTATAGTAACGCACAGAGAATTAAAACTGTTCTTTAATGGTGGTGAGGTTCACAAATTTGGCCAAGTTCAAAAACAATAGGCATAATCTAGAATTTAAACCATCATTCGAAGCATATTTATACTAAATCAGTTTGAAAGAGTATTTTGCCATATAAGAATATTGTGAATTGGTCACAATTTACCAACTCGGGTGGGTTCATACATATTTTGTCATATATCAGTCTTAGTGTGACACCTACATTGGAAGATTACTGATTTTTGAAGTTGAGATCTTTGATCTGGAAAACACTCAGCTGTAAGAAAATAATGAAAATTGTATGAAGACTGAAGAGTTCAATTATGAGAAAACCATTCCCAATAATGTAACTTAGCTCCAACTTACCAAAAATGAATGATGTAATTATTACACAGGAGTGCATAAAAAAAAAAATAAATAAAGTAAAATGACTGTTTGATCATATTCAATACTTTAAAGGACATATTNAAATAAAAAATACTATAAATATTTTTTTTGTGGTATTTAATTTTAACAATTTTTTTAGAGCAAGGGAACAGAATGAAAAAAAAAAATTTAAAGGAAATAACGAGATTTATTTAAACAGCTTGACAATGTCAGCTCCTCTGAGCATAAAACGATATATTTGTCAGCCTCAGAGGTTAGACTCTCGACACTAGTGCAGGGAATTTAATAACTTATCAGACTTGTCCTGGTAGCATAATTGATAAATGCACCGGCCTGGATAGCAGGAGATCCAGGTTCGAGTCCTGGCTGGGACAGTTAGATTTTTTGTTCTGTTCCCTTACACTAAAAATTGTCAAAAAAAAAAATACTGATTTATCAAATTAAAGATTTCAAAGGACTGTAATCATATTAATATTTAATAATCCCTTTAGAGCATTCCCTAAACTTTTTAATATAATTCTTCAAAAAAGCCTTAGTTTATTAATTTGTTTCAAAGAAGAAACAAGTATTAAGCAATATCTTACTAAATGCCTGTAATTTTAAGGCATTACTGGACAAAACTTTTTACAGCTGCTGAAACAACTCGTGATATTATATATGAAGAGGAAGGGGAAGGAAGGCTTTACTGACCTGGAGGAGAGCATGTCCTTAAGCTTCCTCCTGTTTTTATTGTGGTTGTGGACAACATTCATGCCTCGGCCACATAAACAAAGTTTATTATGGAATAAACAAAGATGTCCACGAAGATGGCCTTACAAATCATACACCTAGGTCCTTATGTTATTCCCTTACATGTCAGAAGAAAGTCTATTGAGAATTTTTGGTCGCCTTTGTGCATTTAGAATTGAGCAACTAAATGTCAAAGTTCTTGTCAATTGTGATGCACATATAGTGTACTTCATAAGCAAACCTTAGGAGCTTGTTGCCAGTCATCATTCTTGGTGGATTTCCTGCATAGAATGAACACTTCAGGACTGTGGGGACAGATTTCTTTTTGTTGATTTCCAGCTTTATTAATTAATGATGACGGAATATAATGTAAGAGCTGCAATAAGCTTCTGTACTAGATTCCGGGTGACAAAAGGGTAATAAAACCGAAGGAAAGGTCTAGTTATTTAGTGAATGATTAAAAACGATAGCGGATAATGATATTCTCTGCAGCAAGTATCGGCTTATTGTGTATAGTGTTTTACACTCATCCCATACATAGATAGATGATATGAGTTTGTTAGGTGATCAACATCTAGGTTATTACGCCTTCAAGGAATAGAAACTTGTATATTGTACACAGTTAATGATTAATTTAGAAAAATATTATTTATCTCACGGATTTGCTTCCTGGGAAGAATTGATTACCAATACTAATGAAATATCAAAAACAATTTTAAATAGTAAGGAAAATCAACCTATATTATGTCATATACTAAAACATAAAAATAACATTTTAATGTATAAGTATAAAAACTTATCAAAGAAAATCTTACTGGAAGCAAAATAAATAAATAAATAGATTAAATTTTAAAAATACATATTCACATAAGTCTTTCGCTATAATTCTGCAACAATTTCGCCATATCAAGAAGCTTTGAGCCATAATAAAGACAGAAAAATAAAACACTCCCATTTCTCAGCATCTGAGCTACATGTTATTTTATGATTAAATAAAGACAAGTAGAAAAATTTTGTTTAATGGCTCATAAGTTTTAAAAATCTCGATCTTATTGGACAGAATTATTAAATGAAAAAAATAATCTTTCAGACAGTGCATGAAATCAAAAACTAAATAAGTAAGAAAATAAATGGTGGTCAACCAGAGACAACAATTTATGCAAGATAAAGTCTACTCCGAGTGTAAGGTCCAGTTTCATCTCAATGTAATAGCCAATTAAGAATTCAACACACAAGACTTACTTAAGGCTATATAATGGCAAAGGATAACCCACCCATTTGTGAGGTCTGTGGACAACTTCATACCATCAAACACATATTTACAGAGTGCCTGAAATATGAAGAAACAAGGAAGAAATATAACTTAAATGGTACTCTAGATGAAATTCTATTGGATAACAATAGAGTCATTGACTCTATACTGAGCTTTCTGAAAATGGGCAAGCTAGTGAATCTTATCTAGATACATTTTTGGCAATACATTCCTTTTCCTTTCTATCTTCATTTGTTTATTTTATTACTTTTTTCCCATCGTAACTCCATAGTCTCCTAGTACAAAGAAATTACTCTAGAATTAATAGATCTACCTTCACATAATAAATATTCTCATTAGCAATAGATTTCACCTCACCAGAACCTAAGGTCAAAATGAGGACTTTCAGGTGACTGGTGTCTCTCCGGGACTGACCGGGTGGAAGGGGTATCGGCAGGTGACTGGATGGGGACACTCGGATGGACTGCTAGGACTCTGATTAAAAGTCTGGGACATTAACAAATGCTTGGTGAACTTAGTCGCTCTGGGAAGGCAGGGGGTGGGAACATTCACTGTCAGGGTCTCTGCTCATTCAGCACTTTAAACAATTTAAGTATTTATTGAAGAGGCAGTCCCCTGGTGTCACTGCTTGACCTTCCTAGCTCTTCCGTTCCCCCCTCTCATAAGCCATCCCGGGGCATATAGATGCCAATTGTCTCTTACCAGCTTCTTTAAACGTCTCCCTGGCGTTAATGACCAATGCAATAAATAAATTAAAAAAAATATAAAAAAATGTACATAACAAAGGAACCAAGTATAAGAATATTCAGCATTATTGCTGTATTGTCCTAATGGCAACCAGACAGTGGGATGCTGCTAGGATGCAGTTATGATATTTGGTTTACCTTATATCCCATATTTATTTTTAAAAATAGCATCTATTAAGACTATCAAACTATTAGTTTTCATTAAAGAGATACAAACCATAACAACATTTTACATTGAAACATCACTTAAATTTCAATTAAAAGACATAATCTAATCATGGGGAGCAATTTAAAAGGAGAAGGGATCATAGGAGTGACAAAACCAACTTATATACCTATATCTCAATTAACTGCTAAGTTATTAACAACCAATAAAAAAATAAATAAAGAACTTTTTTTATATACAAAAGAAAATTACAACAAAATTATTAGA
>KZ806870.1:234588-245345 GCA_000696205.2 Oncopeltus fasciatus
AATATATATAATATATTTATATAATAATAAATAAATATTTCCTTTAGCTAAAATAAAATTAGAAAGTATAGTTATAAATAATTTTTAACCATTCAACACGTGGGAGCATTTAAAGGTGTAGAATAGAACTTGACAGAACCTTTTTTTTTACAAAATGGGAATATAAATTAAATTAGTTTCATTTTAATCACCAATCATTAACATAAATAAAGAACACAGAATTTCGAATTTTCAAAATATTGAAGGTGAAATATGACTGAAAAATTTGAAAGTGAGTATAGAGATATAAAACTATTAAGTTTCAACATAAGGATTCAATCTAAACTAAATAATAAAATAAAGTTTGCTATATAATAGTATTATAAATTATAACTATAATTATTGTATGAGTAACAGTAAAATAATATATGAAATTTAATGGGTAATGAGTAAAGTAATAGGTGAACCATCTGTCAAGACAGTTTTAAGAGAAGCTGCAACTGAATTGCAACTTATCAAACGATTGCAACTCAATCAGTATGGAATTTGTTCGAACAGAACCAAATGATCTAGCATAATTTTTATAACCTGTTATTTTAAAAACTTATCGTAAAATAATTATAAATGAATCTGAGCCAGAAACTAATAGCCATATTTTGATACAAGTACAAGACAACTAAGCCTGTTCACATACTTAACAGTTAATCATTCTAAGAATAATGATGTTAGCTTCAGATTATGAGGTGCCCCAGCTGTACTTTAAATTTCCTTCTGTCTCCACTCAAATTCTCAAAACCCTCTCACAGCAATGACATTATTTCTTTAAAAAATGGCACTTTGAGTATGTTAGGAAATTCAAAAATGTATTCCTATTATTATATACATCAAGTTAAAAAGTGATGATCCTTATAATTGCAGTGATTTCTCATGATTTCCATTAATTATAAAATGTATAAAAGACTATATTATTTCTCGTGGAACAAAACATATAATTTTCCAAAGTGAATTATAAAATTAAAGAATAATAATTTTCATTGTTTTGCTAAGTGCTTCAAATGAAAATGAATGTAATATATTAAAACGAAGACAATAATATATTTCATTGGTAGTAAAATATTCAATAATTCCCTGTTAATAGCTGAAAGGAAAGAGCTAGACATATAGACTAATTCAGAAATAAATATATGTACGTAATACTAAGACACCTAACCCAATGTTATATGAGTTTATATGAGAATATATAAGATTTGATGGCCAAAAAACAAAGACTTTTTTGTATATAAAAATTAATAGGATATGTATAATAGAGAAAAAAAATAAAACAATTATTAAGTCAAATGTTAATCACTTACCTCCAAAGTTTTAAAGTCTGCCCCTAAGTCATCCCAGTTTTCGAGGCAGCTGTCCACTGATTGCAGTTCCATTATTTTGAAAGATCAAATTTAATATTCACTACTATTGAATTAGTCCTGCCCTGTGAACTAAAAAAATCAATTTCAAAGAATTAAAATTTTACTTATCACAAAAAAACAAATAAAATGTATTCAAACTATTATATCGTATTAAAGAAAATGAAAACCATTATGAGTTCTCTATCTTTAGAAAACGCAAAATATAAAAATGCTTACATTAATCAAGACAGATTTAAGATACTTCATGTTGAGGATGAAACAATAAAAATAACCTTGTTTTTCAGTTAATAAAAAATTGATTTAGAATTATAAAAATGTTGAAGAACACACAAAAAAAAAAAAAAAAAGAATATGAGAGACCAACATCTAAGGCCTCACAATAAGCCAGATGACGGATAAAGACTGAAGTAGGAAATGTAAATTTACTTTGATCCTCAACAAAGAGATATAATAAATCAAGAAACTCTAAGCTTTGCGTTCTTCAACTCCTTTTTTGATCGATAAATCTTGACGCATTAAATATGTGACTTATCACTTTTGACTTATCTCTAAATGAGACAACGACATTTAATACGATTCTTTTTTTCTCCTTAGTATATTTGATCTCTATATTCTCTCTGTACTCTCTTCATAAACAAATAGATAAACGGAAAATAATTACCCTGCTGCTATGAAAATTGCTATAGGAAGTCATGCAAAAGCTCTCTTTTAACACATACAAATAATTCATAATTTACAAAAGCATAAAACTGTTGAATTACATTGATTACATGCATTAGATTTCATATCTTGCCTGAGACTCATTTCTATCAAATATCTTTATTCATATCTGCAAGTCATATTTCACCATAATTGTTTTGCTAACATTCACTTATTTCCTGAAAAGGTTACTGGAAAATGGTACAAACCACATATAACATACCTTATTCTCTCAACTTTTTAAGGAAAATCTAATTCTGATCTTGAATTAACGATTTAAGTTGTTTAGTTTGGAGTAGTTTTGCAATAATGTCGGATAACATCAATAAAGATGCCTATAAACATGATCCTTTCTATTTTCCTTGTCTATACTTATGTCACCTTTCTTTGGTTTAAAAATAAATAAAGCTATATCAGAAAGAACACATTTGGATACCTAAAGTAATTATTTTTCAAAAATTAAAATCATTAATTCCTCAATTTTAATAAACAATAACATCTAAATGATATGCCTCCCAGAGAATTGAATATGACCATAGTTATGAGTGTAAGTACATTGAATAAATAATGAGAAGAGTAAAAAAATAAAGGCCGTTTCGGCAAACGCTTGTAAATAAAATGGAGTATAGCAAAATAAATTTTAAAAAAAATGGCGGTGATCATGGTTGCGCACAAAACCACTAAGCACTTACCTGGCAGTTGTGCAACGATAGATTTTTATGCAAATTTCTTCCTCACATGGCTTAACCTACACTTCAAAAAGTCACCTGTAGAGGGATAAATATTGTTGTTGCCTCTCCCCCCCCCCTCTGCCAAAATCGTTGTATATATTTAGACCTTTAACCCTCAGAATATTGGAGAATATTATAGTAAAGAATTTTTTCAAAATTGGTGAAGCGGGTTTGGCATTTTTATTTAACTTCAGACGCTTGTATACATTTTAAGACGAATGTGAGAGGAACCAATTTTTTCAAATTTTATTTAATTTATTTATTTTATGAATGAATAAAAGTTGAGGTTAATATCCCTCCCTCCTTCCCCTCTTCTGTTATTCTGTGAGTATTTATGGATTATCTTTTACATTTGACGTCTATAATAACGGCTGTACATGTTGTAACTCACGTAATGTGCTAAGTAGTTAATTCCTTTAAAATAAGTGTTGCGGATTTTGTATTTTGGAAATTTTTATTGTTATATGATTCGTGCATTTTTGTAGCTTACAAACATCGAAAATAGGGATTGCGCCTAAAAGCGAATTTCTTAGAAATAAGTATTGTATTATTCTTGATCTTAAAGGAACTAATGAAAAATTTTCTGGATCGCTTCTTTATTATTCAGGTAAAGCGGTGAGTAGCGAATTTCCTCAATTTGCGGATTCATTATTTCGGACAATTTTATAGTATTAGAGGGTCTTAATGTAATTTATTAATTGACCAAAGTTTCATGCTGGTTGTGCGTCAACTAGCGAATTTCTTCCAAATATTTAAACTCTGGCACACCTCTCTGAGGGGTCGGAAAATTTACTTTTGACACTCCTCTTTCATAATATGTGCCGAAATATTGGCTATAGTGATTTACAAAAAAAAATTTTTTGTGATTTTTTTTCTTCTAGGTCATATAGAATCTCATGATGAATTTTGCGGATTACACCTTATGAGTCAGTTGGTGCGTCAATTAACGTATTACTTCAAAATGTGTATTGAGAGTTTAGTATTTTAGAAAATTGTATTCTGTTATATGGTCTTTATGTAATTATGTAGAGGGTTGTATTTGTTAATTCGAAAGCATAAACCATCCGTTTCTAATCCAGTCTTTTTAGCTGTTGCTTTTTCCATTTCTTGGACACTTTATGAAAGGTACACATTCCATTTAGAAGTTGACTCAATTTAAAGTATACGAAATAGAACAGGTTTTATAATTAAACTAAGCGAAATAAAATTAAAAAAAAACAAGTTTTATTTCTTTCGATGTTAGAAACTTGTAGAATAATATCAATCCGAAGGAAGTTAATATAAGTTAAGTCAATATATTTAAAAAAAAAAAAGCATTACTGGATAGTCATAAACTAGTTCATTGAAATAGCTTAAGTTTATTGTGATAAAAATTATTTAAATTTGACAATAAATACTTTAAACATGAAAGTAATTTGGCTATGGGCGTTTCATTCAGTCCGGAAGCAGTAAATGTCTTCATGGACTATCATATGGGGAAACATACATAAAATGTCCCGTAATAATGCTTGGGTAAAACTAATTGACATATATGGACATTGAGTGGTCTGAAAATCTCTCGGCACGCACTCGCCAACGGGATAGGTCGAAAAATTTTACCTTGACGCTAAATTGACGTCACGAGCGATAAGTAACACACCATATTTGGATGAAATTCGCCTGTAATCTTTTTGATACACAGCCACATGAGTTATAGGAAGGTTCTCTGTTCTATGACGTCACCGTCGATGAGGTGCTTGGAAATTCGCCTGAAAAACTCTCTGAGGGGTCGGAAATTTGCCTTTGACACTCCTCTTTCCTAATATTGGCTATATTGATTTTTTTTTTTATTCCACTAATACTAATAATTGAAGACTTAGCTCCAACCCAACATTTCTAAAAATCACAAGTCTCAATCCATATCATCTATGCTAAAATATGGCAATTTAAATAAAGCAAATGAATAGGAGGGATAATTCGTTTCAATTTTAAGTATAGTATAGTAAGGAATAAGTATACTTTACCCTCGGGAAAGAATTTTGAAAATAATGAGCTAAACAATTTTTATTAATCATAAAGTTGCGTCTGTGAGTGAACTATTTATAAAATATGACAATTTTACAACACATGTAAAGTGTACAATACTTCGTTAACTTTATTGTTGTTTTTTATTTATTAACGTAATTAGTGACGTAATAAACTATCTATGATAGAGGTAAAGTGCATTGCTATGGAGGTCTTTATTGATTTCGATCAGCTGTTCAGAACGATAACTTGCCCCACGGGTTTGTTGGTAAAGGAATATGCTTGGAAAGGGAGTAGTTTGATGTATATAAAGAATTCTTTTATTATTGATTTTGTTATGTAATAATATTCTACATAATGGAGGTCGTAGGTAATTTTCATTATCATCCGAAAGACATTATAGGTCATGGAGCTTTTGCAGTTGTATACAAAGGAAGACATGTTAATGTAAGTTTTGAAAATATTTTGTTTACGTACAGTTATTTGTATTCATTAAGATGCTTGTGTACTTTGAGTAGCTTTTATTTTAAATTTATTACGTATATTTAATTTAATTTGGTTGTTACATCCTTCAGACCTTATGAATTTTTTTCAATTTATCTTTTGATGACTTAAGAGTCATATATATATATAGCTTTCTAATTAATCTTTCTTATCCTTTATTCACATTTATTATTACTGTTGTAAAATATAAAATAAAGTGTATTACCTAACTTTCTTAAGAGAATCTAGTAAGTTCTTAATTTGTCTTCATAATGTTATTCCTAAAGGAGTTAACAGTAGTAAACCTATTCAGACTTCTCCACTTCTCTACAATGGCTTATGTTTTGTTTTTGGTTTAGATTTATTTTATATTTAAACTATATTATAAATTGGTTTATTATGTGAATAATGAAATTTTTCAGATGTAATAGAAATTATATATTTATGATTTGGAGTTTGAAAAGCTATAGTTGTATATAATAATTACTGATTTTTTAGTTTATTCTTTAAATTATTTCAATATTCAGAGATATGTAAATTTCAGAGTAGACAAGAAAACAGGCATGATTGATGATATAATCAGCATCATAATGAGATGTTGACTGCCTTCTGGTATGAGCCAATAACAGTAGTTTTCCTGTACTTTTCTGAATCGTAATTTATTCTTCTTTCATGATTGGTTTATTGAAAAAGAGAAGGAAAATATTATTCCTAGGATTAATTTTCAGTTGTTCACCCTTTCAACTTATTGTATGATGTATTGCTCGTGCTAGGTGACACTTATTTAGCAGGCCCGATTGTGCAACTTTTTTGGGTGTTGACTTAAACTGAGCACATCGCCAGGCCCAGTATTGTAGTCAGGGTTATCAGCTTATGTCTTTGATGTGTAGGCTGGTAGGAGTGCTGTGAAATACATCCCAGGAGCAGAGAGTCTGGTTTCAATCTCTGTATTTTCCTTAAGTCATCAATATGCAAAATATACCATTCTAATTTTAGGAGGTACCAAATCACTCATTTTATGGTTATGAAACTACAAATTAGTATCGAGCTCATGCCTCTAATGAGAAGTGCAGTTGTTTTTATGTCTTCTTGAAAGGCTGGAAAGAAGACCTGTATCTTTCTGACTACAATATCTACCTTTCAATAAAAGACTTGCTCACCAATAATACCAATAATACATTCTGCTGCAGAGAGTCACTATTACATTTTTTTGAGAAATTAAAGGATTCCATTAAATAGAAATTCTACTCAATCATTGAAATAGGTCCCTGCTGTCTTATAATTTTTGAGCCAGTTGATAAATAAAACACTCTCTGCTATTTTAAAAGGGTTCTTTTTGAAAACTTAACTTTGTATACTAATTTTTAGTGCAAGGGAACAATAAAAAAATCTAACTGTCCCAGCCAGGACTCGAACCTGGATCTCCTGCTATTCGGGCCGGTGCATTGGCCAATTATGCTACCGGGACCAGTCTGATAAGATCTAACCAGTCGTTAGATTTTTTATTCTGTTCCCTTGCACTAAAAATTAGTAAAATTTACATGGGATTAAATACCACAAAAAATATTTATAAAATTTAACTTTGTATAATTTGGATATGTGATTTCATGTTTACCTGTGATGGTTTCATGATACATACTATGAATTGAAGGTGGTAGAAAAATGCAGGTGCATATGAGTCTCTCTCTACCGTATGATTAGTGGGCCAACTTTTTAGTTTGCCTCCTACATTTTAACTTGCCTATTCCATGACAAAAACATTAAACGTATAACAGGCATTCTTAACAATAATGGCTTTCTATGAAAAATAACATACAGACTCAATAAATTTTATGATTCTCCTTCCTCTGATAGGAGTAATGTGACATCATTGCATTGTATTAATAATATAATTTTAATTTAATAAAATTAATGCTAATGGTTTTGGCATGATTGTGAAATAAATTTGCCTAAAATAATTAATTAATTTGTATAATTTATGCCATTTTGACTTACAGTGTTAGCAATCTTTTGTGAGGGAACTAAATACTGCAATAATTGTAACTGTAAAAAGTATATATTATGAGGTACCTATATCAAATTATAGCTAACTGTAATTAGATACAGTAACTAGAACAATATATGAAAGGATCTCTCTGGGAAGTTAGTCACATCTAAGATGACAGATGAACTGATTAAAAAAATCATAGAAGGAAGTAGTATAAGTCTGTCACCAGGTCAAAGAAAATGGATTAATGGGATGTAATGAAATGAGTTAAGAGAGGTACCTATTTCAGAGGAAACTGAAAATATCTGTTCAGTGTGTTTTTAAGAAATTTTTCCATTTAATTATTTAGTAAATTTTGGAAAAGGCTGTGGAAATGTTATCTTTGTTTTACCTATCATCGATTGAGGCAGAATTGAGATTGATATTTACTAATTCTGAAATCACTGTTTTGTTAAGGAAAGACTCAAAAGCTAAGAGAAACTTCATTGAAATTGTGTGGGTGGTTTTAGCTATTAGTGGGCAGGAAGTGTGCAGAAACATTAATATCATTAATTCCTTGTTTTATATTGGTTCTGTTTAATTTTTTTTTACTGTTTGACCACTTTAAGAAGCCGAACAATTAGTCTCAGAACTTATAATATTTTAAACTATATCAGAATGTTGGGAAATAGGTGTAAGATGTTCGAGGGAATTGTATAGAGCATTATTTCCTTAATGCCCATAAAAGCCATCATAACCCATGTTGATCAATGAACAATTTTAAAATGTATCTGTGCAGTAAAACTTAATGCACAAATCTAAAGAAAATGGTGAAATTACTACCAGATGTGTAAGAAAAAGTTATGATAATCTCATCATGAATTTGTATTTTTTTTTTTTTACTCAAGAATATAAACATAATCAGTAAAATGTTTTCCAACATTGATTTTATATGTTTGTTTATTTTTATTTCTAGAATCCAAAGAAAATTGTTGCGATCAAGAGTGTGACAAAGAAAAACTTGGCTAAATCCAAAGATCTCCTTGATAAAGAAGTAGATATCCTTCAGGTATGTCAAAACTAATATGCACTAAGTTTATAAATTCAAATATATTTTTTAAAAGGGCTATTTTCTCTACTCTCCACCCTTTTTTTCTGTTGGTATATATTCTTTTTTACTCAAAAAACACATAATTGTCTAAATTTGGATAAATATTTAAATAATAGTTAATTGACTTAAATCAATTATTCTCTTTTTGCCACATTTCTATCCTTGTTGAAGTAAGTTACTTCTTTGATTGTGGTATATTATTGCTTTGCCAATGAAATTTTGTGTTGCTTTTATTACAAGTTAAATTTTATTCACATAAAATAACTAACTGTACTTTGGTGGTTTTCAATGACAAGTAGTTGAAATGACATCTTCCAAAATGCCATGAATTCAGAAAATTTGTGTTCATTGTCCTAGTCTTAATAATTGATAGTAAAAATAAGTTTACTATGACTTCATATTTTTTCTTTCTCTTTTTCTATTCATTAGGTCTAGAGCAGCCTTAGCCTATCTTATATGTGTGTCTCTTTCCTAATCTTATCAAAGAAGTATGAGTATCTTTATATGGCCATTATATGTTAGCCAGGGGTGCTTTTAGTTTATGAAAAAAAGTTAAACTATAAGTACAAAGTACTTAAAATACATATAGTTAAATTTTGTAGTACATAATAGTTGTAGAATTTTATTTTCTATAGTTCTTGTAATGTTTTTAGGAATAGCACCACTAAGGAAGATATTTAAAAATTTAATAATGAGAATTTAGCAGCTGTTCTTCAATATATATTCTCAATAAACCCCCATTGTTGGGGTTTCTAGAAAAAAAAAACTTGGCTTGTTTACTTTTGTCTTGTTATCATTTATTTACTTGTATTGTTATCATTTGCTCACTTCTCTTGTTATCATTTATTTACTTGACCTGCTGTGTATATTTGTTTCTCCGTTTGTAGGAGTGGGCATTGATGAGAACTCATGTCTTGATACTGTTTCATTTGACACTGCTCACATCTGGACCTGTCCCTCCAAGGTCTTCCTCCCTCCTCACAGTCCATCTCTGTGTCTCACATCTTTCTCTTCTCGTTTCACCCTGCAGGTTTCATTCCAACACCTCATTTCGATTGCAACAACTTTCTTTCTCAGCTTTTGACCCAAGTCTAAATCTGCAATAGGCAAAACTGCCAGCGAATTTGTGTTCCTTAACTTTGTATTTAGGAATATGTTTTGGTTCTTTCAGGCACAATTGTACAAAGGCAGGGCTTGAGTATTTTAATTTATCTTATGCCGACTTCCAAACAGTACCTTAGTAGTAATAATCGTCCTCAAATATCTGAATGCATGAAACTTCTGGAATCATCTACCATTAAGACTGTTATAGTTTGTGGCATTAATATGTATCTTTTGATAACATTGAATTTATGTAATTATTTCACCTAATAATATATCATTAAGATTTTAATATTTTTTCTTTTTGATTTAGGAATTAACAAAGCTACAGCATGAAAACGTTGTTGCTTTACTTGCAGTTGAGGTAAGATATCTAAAATATCTTAATATTGTTAGTCAATCATAATTTAGAATATATACCATTATATGATACATAAAAATATGTATCATATAATGAACCCTTAAAAGCCTTATTGACATTAATATTTTATTATTTTCAGGACCGGCCGCACCTTGTATTTCTTATAATGGAGGTGAGTTTTATTTAAATGTTTTAAATTTGTCATCTGCTGACAATATGATAAGTCTGGCAGTGTGAATTCGGAGTCCCATCTTTTCTCAAGCTTGTATATATAATTAGTATTTTATATATCTACATATAAATGTAATAACCATTTTAATATATCTAAGTGTAGGAATTACAAAAAGTGGTGTTTTTGGAACTGCCAAGTGAAATTCTATAGTCAGTTATTCTATTTGAACATAATAAAAGCTTAATGGTATTTGGAAAAATTAAATTAAATTAAATTTTTTTTACAAAAATCTGGAAAGTCTTTTGTCCAGTAATATGACTTTTGATTTATTTGCCTAACTTTAAAAATTGGAAAATTGCAAGTTTTAATAATTAATAAATAATTAATGAAATAATTACTAATAGTTTGTTGAAACCATTAGTATTTATTTCACACACGCTATCAGTAAATGTCAAGCTCATACCATTAAAATTCAGCTTAATTTATTACTCACAAAATGTCTTCTCATACTATTAATTGTCAATTGATTCATTATGTGTTATAACATAAATAGTTAAATAATTTTTAGTGCAAGGGAACAGAATAAAAAATCTAACTGTCCCTGCCAGGACTCGAACCTGGATCCCCTGCTATCCGGGCCGGTGCATTTTCCACTTATGCTACCGGGACAAGACTGATAAGTTATTAAATTCCCCGCACTAGTGTCGAGAGTCCAACCTCCGAGGCCGACGAATATAT
>KZ806870.1:260745-280227 GCA_000696205.2 Oncopeltus fasciatus
TTTTTTTTTTTTTTTTTTTAAATGTTTTCATGATATAGTGCTTAAATTAAACAAGTGAAGTAAGTAAGTAGTTTCAAAAATTAATAGTACTGTTATATTAAACATTTTTTAAATTAATTACATAAAAATAAAAACAATGAAAATCTTTTGAGGGGAGTTGGTACCCAGAATATTATCACTCTCTAACATTAGGTTTTAGTTACACTGGTGATCATGTGGCCATATTCATATTATTGAGTTGATTGGCTGAATTTTAGGAATTGGAATTTGAAGAAAGGGATACAGAAGTTGATTATGAAAGAGGGAGAAGTGAGGGGAAATTTTTAAATAGTAAGATCATTGTGGATGATCAAATTGGACACATAATAAGCATTGGAAACTATTTTAAAATAATAAAAGGGTTTTGATTAGAAATATTGAATCCTTTGGAGATTAGGAGGTTTAAAAGCACCTCAGAGTTCAGCCCTTTATGTGAAGATTGGTCTTAATAGTCCTATTGAGTTTCTTTCTTCTTTTTTTTTCGATTGTAATTTGCGACTTTTAGTTCAATAGTACATACTGTCTGTCAAAGACTTTTATCTTGAGTTTATTTTATTCTCTCCTTGTAAGTTTTGAGTCAAGCTGGAACTTGAGGTAACTGACTGAGATATAAGAATTTATTTAAATTTGATGTGATTAGGATATTTTTTTTTTTTTTTTTTTTTTTGCTAGGAATTGACTTGAAACATTTGGATTCACTAATTTTAATCCTCCACTTATTGCACCGTATCTAAATAAGTTTGCAGGAAAATTACTGCTGATTTTGAATTAGGATGAATTCTTTGTCATCAGAAAATAGAGCTTGAAAAGCATTATGGTGAGCAGGGATGTCAGCAGTGCAAAGAATGAAAAAAAGTTAGGGTTATCAAATAATATACAATTCTTCACACTTTGCATATATTTTTCTCTAATTGCTAAGTGCTTTCAGAATCAGTGATTCCATCTTTGGAGCTCAGTCACCACTGAAATAAAAGAATGAAAATGAGTATTTTAGAGTATTGTTCTCTCAGGAAATAAAGAGAGAAATCTCATATTTGTATCTATTTTAGTGATCAGACAATATATCTCATACCTGACTGTGAGAAAATATTGTAAGAAATAATGTTCAATATTATCCCTAGTAGTATATTATAAAACAAATATGTAACTACATCAAATTATTAGATGGAAGCCTATGGAATAAAAATTGTTTATTAGCAGCCTATTTTTTTTTTATTTTTTTTATGAATTCCTCCCTCCCTTTGAGCCCATAATAATCACATTTCCTTTTCTTAGAAAGGATAGCAATTGAATTGTTGTGGTGAGAGTTGACAAAATAAGATTGAAGAGATGGGTTTTGAGGTTTATTTGTAGAAATATTTTACTTGTTTGTGTGGTAAACACTAAATACTAATAATAATTAATTAATAATATACAATGTTAGTTCTAATTAATATTAATTTTAATGGTTGTAGGTTTGCTGGTCGTCGAGTGTTATGCTGGAGAGAGTATTTTATTTTTCTGATCTAGGTTCAGAAAAATATAATACTCCAAAATTATATTGTAATTATTTTATTATTAGCATTGTTTCAAATTAACTTCTAAGTTATATTCAGGGCTGAAATACAATACTCTCTATTACACTTATAGAATTATAGATTGGAATGAACTGACAGAGATGTGGTATGTTATGCGACAGAAAAAGTTATAAAGAATCAACCAAAAATAGTATTCAACTATATAAATATGAAAAATAAATCAATTTTATTAGTACCGATGATGATGTATGGAGAGATCTCGAAGGCAGGTTTATGGTCACATCTCAGAGTACTAAACTGGGGGACAACCAGTGAAAGGGGATAGGAGAGGGTTATTAAACAAACTTCTATGGTAGGTGAGAATGGTCGGATTAATACCTTCAAAGGAAAGTTGGAAAGGCCGAAGTCAGGGATTGTTTGTCTGAATATTTTCTGTTGAATTATATAGAAAATAATGCCATAAGCTGAGGAACGTTATCTATGCCCTGCCTATCATTAATAGGAGGGCCCTGCTTCCTTTGTCTTGGGAAGGCAAGAAGGCTTTCTTGGATATCCAATGAGAATGTCTATCTCCACGTTCCAATAAGTTATATAAGTAGCTTGCCTGCGACCTCCAGAATCAGTGATAAGTTAGCCTCAATCTGTGTCATTTCCCATGGCGAATCGCGTGTTCCGAGCAGCGTGGCTGGCGTGGTCTTTGAAGTGTCGTTAACAATGAAGTGATAAGTGACAGTGATTAACAAGTTACCATAAGGCCTCGTAAATAAGCATATTTAATTATAAAAATTTTGGAGGTACAAAAGTACACCATCAGAATGTCAGAATATATGCTTACTAATGACAATATATTTACAAAAAACGAAGTTTGAGTTAAACCAGGTGGTGTTAAATTTTTTATGTTTGGAAGTGAACATTTCATGACAGAAGGAGGAACTGGCCCCATGAGGTCATCAGCAAATTAAATATATATAAATATAAATATAAAAGTGTTAGCCAAGAAATTTAGACACACTTTGTAAGGCTATTGTGTTATCTTCTAATAGTGTTTATATTAATGGTAGAATCAGCTAAGATTAAACTCTCATTGGCTTCAAAGGACCTTATAGTAATAGAACAGTACTGAACAGAATTATTCACTACAATCCTAAGAAGAATTGAAGAAAAGTAACTCTGATTAAAGACAGTAACCTCTGACCAAACAAAGTGTGAAGTTGCACAAACCTGCAGAGGAAATAGCCACTTCAAAAATGACAATGTTAACTTGATCATAATGTTCAGAAATGAAAGAGGGCTGAGAAATGGTAACATTTGTTTTATTATTTAGATGTGAGTGAGAGATGTGAAGCAGTGTTGAATGGTAACATGAAATATTACAATTAATATGTGAGGTTTGAAAAAAGAGATCAAAGTGATATGGTCAGTTGAGATCAGAAATGGTTTGAGTTGGTAGTCAGAGGTAACACAATTATTTAAATAATTGATAAACCGCAGACATCAGAAACAACAGATTGCAGAGATACACTATGAAATAAAATATGGACTATGGGAGATTCTGAAATTTAGGAAATAATTGCCTGCATTTGGTCTGACTTCACTCGAGTTGATTTAAAATCAAGGAAATAAAGCATGGCTTTTTAATTTAAATAATTGTACACTAATTTGCTTGTGTAATTAGAATAAGTATGTGAACTAATACTAAACAGTGCAGTTAATGCACTGTTATGAGACTTTCTAAAATGTAACTTCTCATAAGGTGTTTTTATTTCTGATATTCAATTTTTTAAAAATTATATTTAGTTTAATTTTGGTTTAATATTTTTCAAATAATTTCATGTTTACTGTGTATAAGAAATATTTTCACTGCAATCTGGAAAGTTAATAAGCAATACAACTTATCAAAAATTAATTGTGAATTAGTGCTGGTAAAACTCGTGCCAAGTAATTCATTGTGCCTTTATGATAGTGGGCTAGGTTTTCTTGTGATTGCAAATTATATATGAAGAGAGAGGCTTCTTAAGGTTATTAAGGCTTAGGTTATTTGTATAGGGAGTAAGTTTTAATGAATTTGCTCTATAACACAGCATTTAAGTTAATTCAAAAACAATTAAATAGGAATAATTATAACTTTAAAATATTTTTCTTTTATAAGAGTAGATTCTAGTACACAATTTTTATATTGTTTTCATTATATATTAACTCAAGACATTGCCTGCATCAGCAAAGGACCATCATTTAGATATTGATTAATTACTTGGAACTATTACAAGCACTGCTACCCATCAAGTTTTGGTAAATTTTATGACTTCAAATTAAGATTACTGTGCAAATATTGCTTTTAAATAATTATAATGAAATTATTCAAAAAAAATTAATTAAGAAGCTACTAAGCTAAATTAAATATGCAAAATAAATTATTTAAGTTTAATGTGATATAAAATGATGAGGAAAAACAATAACAAAAGGTATTTCTATACCTTCTTCACCACACCTTCTTATCGTGAAGACGATATTATCACCTGGATCAAATGTTTATGACAGAGATAAGTTTTGGAAAATAAGAAAACTTAAGATGGACAAGTGAAGGGTGGGTGGGGGTATGAGGTGGTAGGTACAAAGGGAGAGCAGCCTGCATAAAGGGGGCAATACTGGGGAAAAGTTGGTAGAAATTATTTAGGATAGTTGCCTAAGGATCTAGGAGACAAGTTAGGCAGGAGGAAGGGCTTTAACTTATTCAAACATTTTCAAAATGCTGAAAATGTTCTAATAAATTATTAAAGTAATTTTTTCTGTCGTTAACTGGATTGTGTTGTAAGTTAATGTGTATGGTTCAATATAACAGGTGTTAGTGTTCATAGGGTTCAGTGGAAAGAATGATAATTTTAACAAAGTCAAATTTGTGTTCTTTGTATGATGTGTTTTGTGAGGACTGTTTTTATTTGTCTTTTGTTAATGTCATGTTTGTGACTTTTGTTGATTCTATGGGAATTCAGGTTTTTGGTTTGCCCAATGTATGAACCATGACAATTAGGAGTGAAACAAGGAATTTTGTAGACGACTTTGGCTTTATTAGGAAGGGGTCTTTGAGGTGCGTGTAAATAGATTTTAGTTTTTATTATTAGCAAGGGAAAGTTTTTCTAAGGGGAAAGTTTTTTCAGAAAGTTTGGGAGTATAAGGGACAGAGCAGAAAGTAAGTTTATTGTTTTGAAAAAGTGGCTTGGTTTGGGAAGTGGAAATGTAGATTTTGTTAACAAGTTTCTTAATGGTCCGCTTAGGGAAACCATTAGAGAGAAGAATGGCTGTCTTAGGTTTAATATTTTTGTTGTGGAATATCATGACGATATATACATTGACAAATACACATACTACAAACTCATTTCTTACAATTCTCAAGCACCTAGGTATTTGGGCCTCCAAAAAAAAAACAACTAAGCACAGAATCCCTTCCACATCCCATTGTCTTCAATATTAACTCTCCTTCATCCAAACTTGGCAAATTTTTTCTTCTATCACTACTGATTCTTAGCCAACAAACCCCTTATGATATAAAAAAAAAAAAAAAAATTGTTGATGATCACGTAGGCTTCCACAGTCCTCAGAAATATTTACCAATACTTCTTCCGTGTTCAAACCGTGTCTTGGAGTTTTTAGGTGCCCAGCTTTCACACATGTGATGGTTTCTTCAGGGCTGAATGAAGAATGAGTGCGTCGCTAGGTGCAGGGGCCTTATATACCCCTCTTCGTTCGGACCTCAATCTCAGCCTGCCTTCCTATTGGAAATAAATTTTGTCAATTTTAGAGTATTTAAATGTGAAATAATTTGCTGAAAAGTCTTCTAATAAAATCTAATTTAAAAATATTGACTCTGTTAAAAATTGATGATGCAAGATACCTTTTTGAAATAATATATCTCTCTACTTAAGAGGATAATAGTTGTCAATCCCATTGTGTGAATAAAGTTACTCATTTTTCTTTTTATTCAGTTATTATAAAAATATCCAGTTATTCATAAAAGTTTCCCATTTTGCTTATGTTATTTTACTAAACTATTTTCAGATTCATTGGACCCTTTTTCTGAGCATTTACCAGTCAATTTTTTACCATCAGCTGTAAATTCTGCTAACAAGTTCTGAATCTTGCTATATTGAATATAGAATTATTATTTATTATTATAAACAGTTAACTTATCCAAAGAATTAAAAAGCTTCAGTAAAGACTTCTACTCTTTTATGTGTCTTTGTTTTATAAAACCTTTTAAATTTATTTATTTTATCATGTATTATTCAGTTAAATGTTTTGTTTATTATTTATGGCATTAATTTTTACACTCTTAAGTTAGATTTATGCATATATATGTATATACACACACATTGAAGTTACTTTTTGTTCTCAGGAGTACATCCCAAGATCTCAGCCAATCAGTGTGCAGAGACAGACAAGTCGGGTTTCCCCTCCTGACATTCGGTCATTGTCTCCACCCCCTGTAAGTTTTATTTATTTAATATCTTTTGTTTTCTTTCAAAATTTGGGATGTGTGATTTAATAATTTTATATAGTTTTTATGATTTAAAAGTTATCGATTGATCTGAAAAATATTATTTATTATTAAATACTGATTTTAGTTGTGGTATTTAATCCCACATTAATTTTATACAAGGAATGCAAGAGAATAGAATCAAAAATTTTACTACCTCAGTCGGGACTCGAACTCGAGTCTCCTAGAGTAAGTATGCTAACCTCTACACCACCGAGGCTAGCTAGATAATTTCTTCTAGTCCCCACAATTCACTCTGAGTCTAAACCCCCGAGAAAGACGAACATATCGTCTTATGCTCGAAGGAGCTAACATTGTCGGCTATTTGTTAGACTTTTTTTTTTTTTCTATTTATCTTTTGTTAAATACTGATTTTAGTTGTGGTATGTAATCTCGCATTAATTTTAATACAAGAAATGCAAGAGACCCAGGTTTGAGTCCCAGCTGAGATATTAAGATTTTTTTATTCTATTCCCTTGCATTTCTTATATATGAATTTAAAAATGCAATTTAAAAAAAAGTTTATTTTTTAAATTATCTGCCTACATTTTGGCTTACATCGTAAGCCATCTTCAGGGCTGTTGAAATACAATGTCATAAGAATAAAAAATTAAATGATTTACATTATTACATAGAATTGACATAATTAAATGTCATGTGATATTTTCATGGCTGATAGGATAGGTAGGGTTTGGAATTTGTGAGAAATTTTTTAGATGGTCAACGTGGGTGGTGGGAGATAAGAGGCGGTAAGTACAGAGAGAGAATGGCCTGCATCAAAGGGGACTATACCATTAAAAAAAAAAAAAAAAAAAAAAAAAGGTAATACTTTATTGTAGATAAGTAGCTTAAAGGAACTAGGAGACATGATTGACAGGAAGGAGGGCAAATGGTTTTTCAGAGTGTTGAAGATGTTTGAATAAGTTGAAGAAATTTGTTCTATGTCAGTTCTGTCAATAACTAGAATGTGTTGTAAATTAATGTGAACGGTTTCAGATAAAAGGCATTTGTTTATTTGGTTCAGTGGAAAGAATGGTAATGTTATCAGAATCAAATGTGTGTCTTTCATAATGGCGTGTTTTGGGAGGGCAGTTTTATTAATTTTTTTTTTTTTTTTATGTCATATTTATGAATGTTGATTCTACAGGAAATAAGGTTTTTAGTTTGGCCTACGTAAGAACCATGGCAATTAGGAGTGGAACAAGGAATTTTATAAACAATATTCGTTCTGTTAGAAAGGGGATGGGGTTTAATGAGGGTGTAAATCTATTTTTGTTTGTTGTTAGTGGAAAAAGCGAGCTTAAGATTAGGGAAAGTTTTTCTAAAGAATTTATTAATATTTTTAGAAGGTTTTGGAATATAAGGGAGAGAACAGAAAATGATGTCATTATTTTGTATAAATTCTATTTTATATCAGAGGTATATTCCAAATACAAATATTTGGTTAAAAAGCTGTTATTTTTTTTTTACTCCCCTTTCTTTTAAAAATATTACCATTTTTATTTATTACAATTTTAATTTGATAAATAAAAAATTATACCCACCAGAGCATTTTATTGAAATTATCAAATTTTATGCTAGTTATACAAACTTCATTTATTATAATTGAAAATAATGGAAATTAATACAAATATAGTTATCAAACAATTTTTCTAGAAAGGGAAAATAGGTTTTCCAATGAGATTAAAATTTTCTTGTATCCCATGAGAGATCAAAATTTCAACCCTTGTTTTACTTACTACAGTTGTCAGATCTGGCTCATTGTTGTGCTCAGGCCAAATTTTATCAAAATCATAATAATAAGCTATTTGAAAAAATTAAGAATGTTTATTAATAGTTTTTGCATATGTTATGAGTAAAATAAACTGGAATACATGCTAATATTACATTTTGTTTTACTCTCAACATCTTCAACAATTACCATCATTTAATGTTCAACAGATAAAGTTAATATGAAAACTGAGAGGACCAACTATGTATATGTAAATACAGCACAAACATTAGGTTAATAGTAGGAACATTTGGCTATTATATGGATTTTAAACTTTTCATCTTTAACAATCTCCTTACAGTTGTTGAAATTATCTAAGACACTGGTTTATCAGAGAAGGTACAAACAAGTCTCAAGTATCATCAAAATAATTCTGCCATTTTTTCTGAAAAAATTAAGTCCAGTGTATGGTAGTGAGACATTTTATAAAATTTAAATAACGTTAAATAAAAATCAGGATTTTCCACTTAAATTCCTTTTATCTGGATATAATGACCAGTTATGCTTTTTCATCATCATTTATCATATGTCATGCTTTTTTCTCGTATGTTCTATTATTTTTTAATTTTTCAGCCAAAAATATTTTGACTGTGCTGGATTTTCTTGGTTTCCAATTAAAATATATGCTTTATATATAATTATTTCAGTATAAAACTAAGTTATATATAGCTACAAATTAATTATAAAAAATACCATTAGTTCATTGTATGAGGATTTACTTATTAAACAAGAAATACCTACTGTAATATAAGAAATAAGTTAGCATAGTCATAAGATTTTCTTTACGATAACCTATAATTTCTATTATTTAATTAATTTTTTAAAATTTAAACCACAAAATTGGTCACAAATTTTGTACTTTAATGTGTAACAACAAAACTCTTTGTTTATACTGGCCCTGAATTTAAATCTATGCTATTAATTATTTTTCTACTTATAGGTTCAGTATTCATTGGGGACTCCTCCTAGCTTAAAAGGATTTGCTGAAACTCCTCCCCCTGTCAACACATGGACTGTCTCTCCAACCAATTCACCCCTCAGAAAGTCGAGTAAGACATTTTTTTTTTTTAATCCAACTTAAGAGTGCTAATATTATTTCCTTAGCTTTACATATTTTTTTCAAAGTTGGTAATCTTCTTGATTAAAATGGATCAAATATTCCATATTGTTAATGGGACATAGGGGTCTGGCTATTTTTTAATTTTATTTTGTATATTTGAATGTTTGCTTCATAGTTCATTCTTTATATTACTTATTTTTGAAACTGTGGAGGGACAAAAAGTTAGGGTTTCTAGGCGCAAACTGTGCTTCCTGTTCTCTTTGTATCCTGGTAATGGCATTCTTAAACTATAATTAAAATCCTGTTTCTTATTTATTCTTTTTCTTCTTTGTCATCCTCTAAAACTCTTATACACTTATTTCTTGCATTGAAGACCAATTTGTCTCTTAGTTCCTTTATCTACTTCTCAGTAACCTACTATATGATTGCATATCTGGTAATATGCCTGATTCTCTTTAGGATTTCTGTTGAATATTTCAGTGTCTTATCTTACCAGAACTACTTATTACTGCCTCTAAATGGGTAAACTTCGCCGCCACTTTTAAGATTTCCCCTTGCAGACTTATTCAATGTTATCTTAATTTTTTTGGGACTTAAGACCTTGCTCTTAGACCAGTTGAGGTCACTTTACCAAGGTTTATTGTTGGTTTTCTTGGGAATCTGCAATCAGGACATTGTCATCAACATACAGAATACTAATGGAACTTGAGAAGTATTCTCATACTAGTATGAGAATACTTCTCAAGTTCCATTTCCTAATGACTGTCCATGAGATTTGCCATTAGTATATTTTGTGGATGTCATCCATAAACAGAATGAACAGAGGGGACTTGGACTGGGATCTATGGGAAATGGCTCAGACTATTGACCCGGACCACTCCTTTGGCCCCATTATGCTGGGTATTGGCTGTTGATACTTCCCATATTTATTTCTCAGTTAAATGCTGCAATTAGTGCTTAAAACATCATGAATTTCTTGTCTTTGTCCCAAGCTTTTCCAGCTATATTCCTTAGCATAAAAATGTGGTCCTGTATTTGCTTTCCAGGAAAAACTCTTCCAGTTTGCCGACGTAAAGTTAGTACACAACTGAGAGCAAGCAAATAGAATAGTAATTTACAAAATCAGTGGAATTGCCTTTTCTGTGGAAAGGAATAATTACACTATATACCAATCTCTTCCTGTCCCAAATCATGTGGAAAAGTTGCTGAAGCTATTTAATAAGCTCTTGCTTTATATTTAATCAGCTCTAGAGTAAAGCCGTCTCTTCCAGATGCTTTCCCTACTCTCAATTTTTAAATGGTATTTACTACCTCCTCTTCTTCTTTTCATTCTTGGCTTATTTAGTCATTATTGCAGGGGAATGAGCCTCTACATCATCACCACCTCTTGAAAACTCGCTGGTAAAAATTCAAAGGTTTGAGGTTTCAAGATATTTATTCACTGTTAGTAATTAAGTAAGGATAATTAGGTTTTTTGTTGTAAACTTTTTATTACTAGTATCAGAAATAAGCTGAGTAAGACTGATTTTTCTCTACTCACTGTATGCTGTGTAAGTGAGGATTTCTAGAAGGCCTTGAATCGTGAAAATAAAATCAGTTTCTCTTATCGTACTCAAACAAAGAAAGAGTAAAATCAACAAATTTAGAAAACATTAGATAAACCATTATTGACTGAAAAGAAATGGTTTTAGATTTAACTTTTGAGCCTTAAAATATAGATTAAATTGGTCACTTAACATGTGATTTTTGATTGGTCCCTGCATATTTAGGTTTTTACTTTATATTTGGGTAAATTTAGAATGCTTAAGCAATTGATAAAGCAATACCCAAACTAGTATTTTAATTGCTATTCTTTAGAATACTTAAAGATTCTCTAAATAATTACTGTCACTAAATTATATGTGATTAAGCACTACCCAAATTTAAATATTGATGTTAAGATGACATCACACTGCAAGAATTACAAATTGTAATGTACAAAATATTTAAGACCTCTTCTTATTAGTGCATTTATATCACAGCTTAATGAGATGACCTTACAATTTTGTTATTTTATAATTTTTAATAATATGATTTTCTGTTTTTCTAATGGTGTATATACAACTTAGAATATGTTTTAGTGATGAATTCACCCTTATTAAGTGGAGCATTGGCGTCATTGAACTCTAATAACTACAAGTTGCCTCTAGTCCCCTTTAGTAAACCCATATCTGAAAATAATTTACCTGGCAAGTATTAATATTTTAAATTTTTTGTGTTTTCTTCCTCTTTTTATAAGTATTATATTTTATTTGTGATCTAGAATAAAAAATGACATGTTCAAAAATCTAGCAGTTTACTTTGAAAATTCTTTTTTTCTACTACTGTTTAACAGGGTATTCGTGTGGCATGACTGTGCAGATATAACAATTAACCATATTTAAGAAATCAACTTCTCAGACTTTTCCTTATTATGTGTATGTACATGCATGAGTGTGTTGTATGTGAATTAAATTTCCTCATTACAAATAAGTGTATACTTTTCTTATTGATTTAAATGAATAATTTATAAGAAGATATATAATGGATCATAAATTGAATGATATTAAAATCAGAGTTAAAATTTGAAGATTAAAGTGAGGGTTTTAATCCCAACCTGTGGAAAGATTTATTAGATGCTACAAATATAAAAAAAATATGAGTTCAGAAAAGTTCACAATTATTAATTACATCTCACATGAATTTTAAGTATGGAAATAAAAGTAAATATTTTAATAAATTATAATAATAATTAGCCATACATCATGTAAAATTATATTCTTTGAAAAACATCACTTTAACCTTCCTACAAATCAAAAGCCTGGCTTCAATGGACATATTACCTTCTAATCCTTCGGTCACTTGTCTCAAACAGGACATTTATTTACCTTTTAAAAATAAGTACGTTTTTTAAATACTAAAGTACTTGGAAACAAAAAAAAAATTCTTTGGTTTAACGCTGTTCATCACTGCTATTAGTTTTTAGTAAACTGAAAGAATTTAGCTACTGAGGTTCTTATGACATATTTTTTGAAAATTCCTTCTAGATAGGTATCTAGAACCTTCTAGTTACAAAAATGATAGTTACTAAAATATGTGTGTGCGTGTGCATAATATAGTTTTTAAATCTCACTTTAAAAATTAAAACAAAAGTGGTTGTATTTTATTGAGCAAAATAGGACCAAGTGGGAAAGATGGTTTTCTTGACCCTAGATTTTCATTTAATGCTTTGAATAAAAGTTCAAATAGAAGTATTCAAAATCTTCAATGCTGAAGATTAACTTGGTTTATACAGTTCCTGCAAATATTAAAACTGTGATTTTTTTACTTCCATTGCTTCATACCCTAAATAACTTTATTGTATTCCACAAATTTTTTTTTTTAAATTTACATTATTAACTGCACGGGAATTCTTTTCCACATTCAAGAAAATCAAGTTTATTAAAATTGCTATTTTTGAATTTTGAAAACTAAATGTTTATTCACTTTACATATCTTCATGTACCCAGTAACACTTATTAATATTTTTTAATTATTATTTCACTCACAAAAGAACTTATCTCCAATTTTATATCTATTAAATAATGAATATTTTTTCTTATCATTTATGAAATTTCCAATAATTTTGAGAAGACCCCAATTATTTCAATTAAATTAGCAACTAATAAAGGAGTGTGTATAAAAAAGTGTCTGTTTTTCAACCAAATATTTGTATTATTATATCATTGATGTAAAATACAATTAATACTCAATATATAGGTATATTCGGTTGATCATAGCAGGGAACTTTGCACACTATCTTTCCAGTTGTTCACAGTAGAGTCCAGAATTTGTAAAGCATGCATCCGGAATACATTTATGGTTCCTGATGCTTCTATCACATTCCAAAAAATGCAAAGCATGAATTTATTTTCAATTTTCAGCAACCAGAAAGCAGTTTCACCCCATTCTTGCTGTTGCCATATGGGTATTAGGATTTTGCCAGTAAACCAACTTTTCATCACAGGTGAAAATCATACAATAAAAATCAGTGGAGTTTTGCAATAAATTTTTATAAATTTCTAATCTCTTAGTTGATTGCAGAGGAGTAAGTTCTTGAGGGACCTGACTACTGTTCCTTTTCACATTCTCCATGGAGAGTATATGGCGACTAACAGTATCTTTTTATACACTACACTCCCAAACACTAGTTTCCGAATGCTTGTAAATATATTTGGCTTAACAGCTTCCCGATATTTGACTCATCAATATTTATTAATGGTCGCCCAGAGTGCTTCTTCCTTCCCAATGTAACACAGTCCGGGTTTTTTTTTTTTTTTTTTTTTTTTTTTTTTTTTTTTTTTTTTTTTNAGAGAGATGAAAATTTACAATTTTAATATCTTCATTGTTATAAGAGTTATGAAAGTTTACAGAACATAATTACATAGGTGTAAAATGAATTTTTTAACATGTGTTCTATAACACTTTTATGAAAAACTCTTATTAAGTGAGAAATGAATGAATATAGCTATGATAGATGTGGGCTTCTTCCACTCAATTTTCCTGGACAGTCTGGAGAAAACTTTAATTGTCATACATTTTACACTCATTATTCTCTCTGGCTTGCAAATTAAATTTCCTTATTTACTCTTTCTTATATCTATCTTTAATGAAACGTGTGACATCTGCTTTGGAATTTCCTATGTGAGGTAGACTTATATATTTCAAGACACTTAGAATCTAGTAGACATATTTAACAAATATATCTGTCTGCCAAATGGAATGTGTGCCATTTTGATGAATATATTGAGCTATACAGTTTTTGATCTCTTAGTTTTCACTTTCTTTTTTTTTTCCTTAATTATAGGAGTGGCAGCCTGATGGCCATTAATGCCAGTGAAATTTTTGAGCAAGTTGTTTTTATACTTTAGAGTTACCTAACTAAAAATAAGATTGACCAGACTACCCTAAAATGATCAAATTAAAATTAAAATCTTATATTAACTATATTGTTTGGCCATATTGACCTCAGCATATTTTACCTTTGATTAACTTTTTTTTGGGGGGAGAAAAGAGGACAAAGAAGAGACATGATTGTCGTGGGGATGGAAAAAATTTAGATATTAGGTTGTTAATTAGTGGAGAAGGAAAACCATTCTGGGAAAAGGATTTTGGTAATTCGTATAGAATGGAGGTTCTACAGGTAAAATTTAAACAATTTAAAATTGTTTTAATTTATTATCTAACCAATAATAAATTACAACAATTTTATACTTCCCTGAAAGAACTTATGACGATTTATATACCTCATTCCATGTTCAGAAAAAAATTGTTCAGCTTATTGGCCAAACAAAGAACCAACCATCTTAATAAAAGATTAAAAACAACTTCAATACAGCATTAAGAATTCTTCGGCCTTTCCCTTCATGCTATTAGCAACAACCACACCCCTGCTTTTATTCATGCTACTGTCTTGGCCTCTAAGCCTTTCCTTAAGAAAATGCTGATTCTGGAATTTGTGCACATCCTTCTCAATCCTACTGCTATTAATGACAGGCAGGACTAAGATAACGTTTCCTCAGCTTTTTGTAATATTTTCCATATAATTCAACAGAAAAATTCAGGTAAATAATCCTTGGCTTCTGTCTTTCCAACTTTCCTTAGAAAGCCTTAACCTGAACATTGTTACATACCTTAGAAGTGTGCCAACAAACCCCATTTCACAGGTGGTTTCTTTTTAGTTTAGTTCTGCACTCTGAAATGTAACTATAAATTTCCCTCGAAGATCTATACATGCTCCACCATTGGTATATATAAAGTTGATTTATTTTTTCACATTAGAAAATTTTTTTAGTTTAAACTGTATAATCTATAAATCTTTTTCTTTCATATAACATCTCTTTCTGTTCATTCCAATCTATAATTCTATAAGTGTAATAGTGTGTATTACAATACATTTCAGCCCTAATGGTGAATTACAAGTTAAGTCGAAACATTGGCAATAATAAAATAATAATCCTTTAATTTTGGAGTATTTGTTTTATTTTTCTGATCCTGACTGAAACCATGACTAATTTGCAGTCTTCTTTTTTATTTATAGATAAAGAGGCTGTTGAGAGAAGGCTTAATGTCCTTCAAGAGCAGGGGCATATATATTCTAATTCAAATGCTGACATCTAGCTAGCAGTGTGACTCATCAGCTGATTCAAGAAAGATGTCGCTGTCTTTGCCTAATCTTCAATTGCTATTGTGTACTCCCATCAATCGACTGATACATTGAAGTTTAGTTGGACTTCATTTTTATGATTAGGCTTATAAGATACCTTATGGTGTGATTTATGATGTGCTTTGGGATTCAACACCATCAGATTTTGTTAAAATAACAACAAATTTTTAATTATTTAATTTAAATATTTTATTTCTAGATTTTAACAACATTGAGTCACCAGTAACATTTGTATTACCTGAACTTCCTCAAGAAACAATTTTAGAGGTAAACAGAAACAAGTATTCCTTAATATCTTGGTTCTATAGTACTATTTCTGCACTTGCTCTAAAATATTTTTACTCAAATGATAATAGTTTGGAAGAAAAATATATATGCATTTGTTTAGGCGATAATTAACATCTAGGTTATTACGCCCTAACAATTACGAGAAATGTCTATTCTACAAATTATAAGAAATATACTAGTTAATTGTTTAAATTTATTTACACTATGCAAAAATCATGATTTCACTCTAACAATATCATTTACTTTTTTCTGCAGAGGGAGCACAATGAAACTCTTGCCAAGCTAAACTTTGTCCTAGCTTTGTGCGAATGTATCACTGACGTTGCTTCTTCTCGAGGTAGAGTCGAGAAGCTTGTTCTCCTGGTAAGGGCATTACAACTTCTCAGTTCTGCCCTTAGTCTGGCTACTCAGCAGCTCAAGTCTAGGAGGCTTCAGCCATCCACTTCAGTCAAAACAGGTACTAAATATTTAAGTTTCCTTCTGTAAAAGATAAATAAATAAATTTAAAAATTGTAAAAATGAAAAATTCTTGTACAACATTATTAAATTCTCTGTTAAAAATAATGGATTATTTCAGCAACTTTTTCTTGCAAAATATAAAGTTATTTATCTGAAAAGAGGATTATCAGAAATTCTGGTCCTGTTAGTGAAGAATTAAAAACCAATTTGTAACCAAAAACGTTTTTTATTTCAGCCAACTTTTTTGGTTACAGATTAGATTTTAATTTTTCAACTACCAAGACTAACTTCCTGATAATCCTCCCTTCATAAAGCTTGACGGTGAACAAATTTACCTACCTCCAAATAAAGTTATTTATTGTNTATTTATAGTAAAAATATATCATTATAATTCATATGAATCCCTTTGTCAGTTCATTCAAAATCTCATTTTTGTATTTATAAGCCTGTAAAATTAATTGTGTTTTTATTATTTAAATCTAAACAAATATAATAAGTAACAAATTTTTTTTATAGATTTTGTAAGTTGTTTAAATTTAGGTTTTGTAAATTGTTTATCTTTGAATTGAAATATTGTCTTCCAAGTTGTTTAAATAATTTCATAATACAATTAAATTTATTGTACATTTTAATTGTTTTTTGTTATTTAATTTTGCTTACAGCTTGGACTTAAGATTAGTACATATTATGTATTAAAACATTTGCCTATAAAAAATCTCCAAAAGATAAAAAATGGTTCTTTGCCTCCAAAACTTGATCAATTTGTTTCATTTTATGTTCATGAATTTTGGTTATCTATTTTCAGTTATTTTGATTCTGCTCTATTAATTATAAAACTTGGTTTTAATTATTTTGAATTTAGTAATTTTTAGAAAATGAATGAATGGCTTTGTGTCCATTTCAAGCGTTATCCTTTCAGCTCAAAAGGTTTTTTTTTTTTTAACCCCTCTATTATTGAGACATTATTGGTCTGTGTTCAGTAAGTTAATTCCATATTAAACAAAATAGAATATTTTATTTTATGATTAAATAAAATGAAGATATTGAGAAATTCTTTATTTTTCTTAGTATATATATATCTTAACCTCTTGGATTACTCAAGCTATAAACCGTATTTTTAAACAGAGTAATAGAATATTTTGCATATTCACTCACACTCATTTCCCAAAATTTTGAGCTATTTGACTGAACTCCTTGTAATAATGTCTCAATTTATAATTCATTATAGGATTAGACCTTACTTATTTTCGCTATTCAACCATTTTTCTTCAACTGCAAGCAAAGGACTGTCGAGTGTTTCCCTGAATACCAACAGGAGCTTGATAAGTTAATGTGTTTCATTTTCTAATATCTTTTATAGAACTTAAAGATGAATAAATCCAATGTATGTGGTGTGTTGCATTTATTTATCCCTAAAAACAAACACATTGCTTTTTTTGCTTCTTTTTTTAAAATATACTGCTTTTGATCAGCACCCTTCTGAGATATAGTTGTTTCATTTCCAGAAAGATGGCTTTGCGTGGAAATGATGTATGCTTCTTTTAGAATTAATACTGTCGTGAATTATAAATAAATTCCCAGGCAGGTTCGCCTTCTTTCCTATGCCTACGGGCAAACTAATCTGTTTCTGCTAAAACACATAGTGGTGGTGTAATATCTAAAATAGATATTATTACTCGTACCTTGAAAGCTTCTGAACCAATTTTCATAAGAAAAAGATAAAAGTTCTGTTGTCTGGTTTCGTCTTCCTCAACAGCATTCAGAAATAGGTCCAACCTTTGAGAATAGTACTCCCAGTGCTCAATGTTAGGATTAAAAGTGCCAATGTGATCCTTTGCCTTGTAGTGCGTAGTTAAGTACCTTCATTATTTGCCACTAGTTGAGGTAGACTTCTACATTGTGACATTCCTTACACTTTAGTTAATCCTTGGAGCTAATAGTGTAGTATAGTGAATAATTGTTAAACTTAAAAGCTATATTATATGTTAGAAGTTGTTTTATTGAATGAAATATATTTAACATCAGAGATAACCTCAGCACATGATATTTTTCTTTGGGTCAAAAGTCTTTAAAGATTTTTAATAAAATCATTTAAAATCTTGTCATTAAGTTTGTCTTAAGATATTACCTTCATTTTCTTAATTTTTATGTTATCTCAGTATTAGTTATAGCAAGATATAAACTTTAAGTATAAATTATTTTGTAAAACTATTGAAACCCTGTTGTTATTATTACTGTTTATTAGAGCCATTTTTGACTCAACACTAGTGAACTACGTTATATTTTTTCTCAATCAAAGCTGGTCATGTGTTATTGTGCGGAGGATCAAGTTTTTTAACTTCTTGGGATTTTATTGATATAGGCAAACCAATTCTACAAATTAAAATTAATTATTGAATGATTCTGTGTTATTTAGGTAAATTGATAGTTGTATTTTGTTCCTTGTTTTTCTTAATGTTAACAGCAAAATTTTATTAAAAACTTACTGTGCATATGGTACACACTATTTCATAGATTCTTTTTTATTTTCAAAAAATAAACATAATGAAATATGTCTTAAACTCCTTTACTTAAACATCACAAAATTGTTCATTATTTTGTATTGATGAGTTTGGTGGGTTTTCTTCATTGTAAAAATGTGTGGGCTCTGTGAAGTTAAGTTTTATATCTTGAAATTATATATTTTTATATTGTAAATTTAGCATTACATGGTATTCATCATAATTCACATGGTGGATTCTGTTTTCAGTTACTAAACACTCTTAAATAGTGATAGAAGAGTTTGACTTTTATCTTACATTTTGTGTTTTTTTATAAATGAGACCACACCAACTGCTTAGTTTAACTTAGTGTACATTTTTATTGTATAATTGCCTATGATTTGTAGATAAATTGATTTATACTTTTAGAAAGCTTTCTGTACTTAGTTTTACTGTAAATAATTAAATAACCTATTTTAAAGTTTGTGCTTTGAATATAGATTGTTATTTTTATAAGTGAAGCCAGAAAAGAACTGTTGTAATTTGTATTTTTTTTTTTTTTTTTTTTTTTTTATGGCAAAGGAATCCATTATCATCGTTATAAATAAATGTATATTATATCTTGCTCTCAGAGAGGTAACAATGTCTTATAAGATTGTGATCTCGTAGATTAATGTTGGATAATGATTTAAAATGGAATCAATAGGTTCAGTTTCAACTGTAGTGTTTCAGTAATAAGTTTAATTACCATGGGTAATTCAATTTTTTACATGGTTTTGTTTGTTTCCTTCTTTGTTTATGGATGCCTTCCGTTTTATCTTTTTTTCCATATTTGATATTGTAAAAATCAGCAAAACTAAAAATGAAAGAAGCATCAATTAGTTGAAAAGTAGTAGGATAGTGAAAATTCTGAATTTAATGTATGCTTACTCATACATGCATATACTAC
This sequence comes from Oncopeltus fasciatus, assembly GCA_000696205.2. NCBI lineage: Eukaryota > Metazoa > Arthropoda > Insecta > Hemiptera > Lygaeidae > Oncopeltus > Oncopeltus fasciatus. The sequence continues at coordinate 280,063 of KZ806870.1, forward strand.
AGCGAGGAAAGATATAAAAACTTAACATTTATCTATTGTGCCAATACTAAATTGGAAACTTAAAAAAAAGGTTTGGTTTCTATCTGAGGTAGAAAATGTTTTGTGTTCAGATATGAGGTTTATGTTGAAATAATTTTATGAAATTCAATTATATTTGTTTCATTT
>KZ806870.1:280689-319310 GCA_000696205.2 Oncopeltus fasciatus
TTTTTATTTTTTTTTTTTTTTTTTTCAATCTGTAATAATATAAAATTATGTTCACTGTACTCTTTCTTAGTCCCAGTCAGGTTATATTTTCATTATTTTCCCTATAAATCATTAAATTTAGAAATCTTACTTTATAATACTCTATTGACATAATAGAAATAACATATTGTTTATTGTTGAAAATAGAATAATAATACATGCTATTATGTAATTTCACATATCTTGTTATTGTTGAAAAAGGTTAGATATTTTATTTAAGAATATCTTATTGATCTACTGGTTTTGCCTTTGATTCTGACCAATGCACACTATATGGGAAAAATCACAATTAGATGAATTTCTCATTTAGGCACTGTCTGAGTCAAATTTATTTGTTTCTGAAGTCTGTTTCTGACTTCACTTTCTTTCCATATAAATTTCATAGAGTAATTAAATTCTTAATTAAGCTCTTATGAAACACTATGGAGCTTTGTAGTTATGTAATAGAGAATGCATTCACAATCCTCTAGAAACATTACACATGGAACCACTCAACAAGAAACATATAAAGTGATTGATTTTTGATCAGTCAGTCAAGTCTGTCTTTATCAGTTTGATTAATTTATTTTTGGCATTCATCTCTGTGGTTCTTGGGATGTTTTAATTCCTCAAAGAAAATATTTAAAATAATTTCAAGATATTCTGTTCAAAATATTAATTATTTTCTTAATTCAAATTACTATATTAACTATATTTATTTTACATAAATGAGTAAATCCCAACTAATAAATAAAAACAAGTTAAAAAATGTAAACATAATTATGCAAAGAAGACAATATTCAGTCAAGTGTGAGTACATGTTAAATAAAAATATTCTCATTCTAATTTATTGGCTGGTAGAGAAAATATATTGTCTTGTTTTAGAACAGAAGACTGAACTCACTGGGGTGTGATTATTTCTTCTGTTGTGGGACTTCTCCCCTCCCACAAAGTATTATTCTTAGAGTCATTCAACTATAAATTTCTATTATGTTGTTGCAAGGTATGATAAGTATATAATAATATACTAATCTTTTCCTAAAATAGTAAAGGCTAAATAGTATGTCTATATTATATTAAAACATTCAATGAAATATGTATAAGAATCAAACAATGCTTGATAGTTGATGCTTTGAAAGTTAATCAATTTTACTCGTAATGTTACCTATCTCTATAATTCATATTACATACAAAAAAAAAAAAAAAAAAAATCCATTTGTTGTTATTTTTATCGGTATTATTGAATTTAATTTTGTAATATAAAATTCAAAGTAAATTTTCAGGAGACATAGTAGACTTTTCATGATGTCAAACCATTTTTCCTGAATGAAGAATTAAAAGTATTTGAGCAAGATAAGTTTGTTCAATTTTAATACTTCATTATTTTTATGAATTTCAGTTCCAAGAGTAACTCTTTTTCATTATTCAAGTTATAAAATGCTTGCCACTTGTATGATTATTTCTTATTCATTCATGAAGTTAATTTTTTAATGGCTTAACTGAGAAGATAATACTTTTGAATATTAATTGATTCCTATGTCATTTTTGGAATCATAAAACAATTTGAGAAACCTTGATTTGAAAAATTTCAGCCTGTTGATACAAGAGAACATTTATCCCATGCATTCTTACTAGTTTCCTTTCTGAGTATTATTAAAATGACTGTACATGCTTTACTAAAAGCATGAATAGCCAATTTCATAAAATCTGGATAAGCACTTCTATAGTACTTATATAGAATTTGTTTTCATATAATACTTGTAATTCTCAATGCTTAGCTTTTAGAAACTACAAGGCTCCTTAGTTTCCATTTCAACTTCCTTTGTTTGGATAGATACATTATCTAAGCAACCTTACTTTTTTATGCAAAAATAGTTTTTACTTTCTTAGATTTCATCTGTCAGCTAAATTTTATTAATACATTTTTTTTTGTTTGGCTTTTTAGCTATACTGACATTACATACAATAGGTGACATCTTTCTATGTAAATCAAGATCCACTGATTTAAAACCCTAATTAACTTTCTTCAGATTAAAACCAAATTAATTTATTTCACTGAAAGTAACTTTGTTTTATTCAGTTTACTTGCTTTTTAAAAAGTATAAAATTACTAATTCGGCAAACATACAAAAATGAAGGGTTCTCATTAAAGATAATAACTTTTATTTAATTTTACTACAAGATGTTAAACTGAGGTCTGAGCTGTTATTAGGGTTATATTTTTTTTTCTTTTTATTATTTACCTGCATTTGTATAAATCATATTTAATCATAGANCAGGATATATTATATATATTTATATATATATGAAAAATTATTAATTCTTTTTAAGCAATGAAAATATTTTTATTCATGCAGTGACAATTGTTTTTATTATGCAGTTTTAATGAACAAGTTGTATTTGAAACAGAGCTATCTTTCTGAAAATTAAGTTAATTTTCTCTATTTAAAAAAAAATTTCTATAATTGTAATTACTGTTATAATTGTGTAACTATATTTTTATAAATAGGATTTATTTACATAAGAATTAATCTTAACTGATGTACATATCCTTATCTGTAAAAATACTGTATACTTAAAATACATTTGGTATGTTTTAGTTCTGTGTTTTTTTATTTAGCATTATTTTAATTGTATATATTTTTTCCTTTGCTCTATATCATTTACATATTTTATGCTATAATAAAAAAAAAACACACCTGTGTATTTGTGTCTCCTTTCACTCTCCTGACCGAAGATATTTTTTTTAGAAAGAGTTGGAAAAAATTGTAAATTATAGTATTTGTTATACATATATAGATTGTAATTAAAATTTCTGTAGAATTATACCATATATAATATATAAAGAAATATAATTTAATTACATTGGTTTCATTTAGTTGTATTGAAAGTGAAAGTAATGGGATAGGCAAAACTCAAGTATAAATTTCCAATGGTGTTTACTAAATGTTTTGAAAGTTCTAATAATTACAACTTTACAATGATAATGAATTTACAGGCTCACTATTTTGGACCCTCAGCTTTCAAAACCTCATGAATCATTAAAAAACTCATTTTCATATTTTTATTTGTAAGGTAAGGAGTAAATATATCAAAACAGCCTTAAAAAGAAGTAAAGAATATATAAAATATATAAAACTTAATCTTCAGAGAATATGCTGTATTAAAATTAACAATAAATATTTTATAATATTTCTTTCATTTATATACTATTGCTACACTCTTGAAGAACTTTTAATAAAATATTTCAAAAGTAGATTTTTAATTTGAACAATATGTATTTAAGCTTGCTTAGCTTACAAGAAGTGGTCTTGAACAATTTATTGTCATTAAATGATTAACTATTTACATTTGTACTCAACACTATTCAAACTTCACTGTATTTAACAACTAATTTATATTATTTATTAGATAAAAATATTTGCCTTTGTAATCTTCTTACAATTGAGTGACTAAAATTTCACACTTGCTCAGTAAACCTAAATTAATGAACAATTATAATTTCTAAATTAGTTTGCCACATCTTCATCCTTTTTAATAACATTTAGGGCTTATTTGATAATGTTTCAAAGAGTGTTCAAAACATATTTAATCCAAAGAACATTCTATTTTCATTTATATTTTTTCCAAAACCAAATCTTATAGTGTAATAATTTATGGCAGTGATTACTAATAAATAATTATTAATTACCAATAGTTGCTGATATTTTTAATCATAATTAGTAATTATCAAGCAAAAGCTCATGCAATATTTTATTACATCTCTTTTTTGGTCAACTGCTCAAAGGCACTAATAGTTATGTAGAATCACTAAGTCTAATTGTAGGCGTTTTTTCTTTTGCAATGTTTTTTAATTTCCATTACAAGACTAACAAATGGAAACATTTCAGGCTAGGATAAAAATATATTGGATGTCATAACTGATCATCTATTCTTAACAAATCAATATAAATGAGGCTAAATTGAGTTATCACAAAACTTATTTAACCCGGGAAAGGTAGCGCTCCTGGGTATGCTCATTAGGGTAGCGCTACGTCATCTCGACGAATAATCATAATTTAGCATTAAAAGACGCTGGATAATAAACTTCCCTTTATTTCACCCTGAATTCAATCTGCCCACATATATATTCAAAGCATTATTTTGATATGCCACTGCAATATAGAAAATAAAAGGAGGAAATGGTACATAGAGGATAAAAAAAATTTTTAATATATATTTTATTTCACACATTATATTTCATACACATAATGTACGAATATTAAAAAAAAGTAAATGAATAGGAAAGAATTAAACAATGAATTGGATAAACTAAAAAATATATAAAATACAAAGTAATTGAATAGGAAAAATAAAGTAAACAAAAATTAAATGAAATCGGATACAATTTCGTCTTTGTCAAGCCGATAAAATCAGCAGCTGGTATACCTTTGGGTGAACTATTTTTTCCGAGATAGGGCAGTGCATCAATCATGTATTTTGTACCATTATCGCAAGCCATTACCAATTTGATTCCATATTTTGTTGGTTTCGACGGAATATACATCCGGAAAGGGCATTTCCCCCGGAAACCTATAAGTTGCTCATCGATAGTTACGTAAGAGCCTGGTTTGTAATTGTTTTTACAATTGTTTCGAAGGATATTCCACGCATCGTTAATCGGTGCTAATGCTGTCTCTTGTCTTCTTTCTGCTCGTGTTGCTTTGTCATCAAAACGAAGACAGTTCAAAAGAAATTTGAATCTTCTCTCTGACATTGTAGTTCTATACTTGTCACCACAAAGTTCTGTGTTAAAAAGTGTTTCGGTATTTAAATGATTATCTTTCAAGGCTGCAGCTAGATACAGTAGGGAAAACAGAGCAAGTAGTTCTTCTTTGGTAAGGTCACAGAGAGATCCATCCGTTTGCCTTTTGTAATTTTTTCGTTGTTCTGTTATCTCCTCGTTAGTATATTTTAATATTATATTTAAAATATCTTCACTAATAAATAGTTTAAAACATTCAATTGGGTCAACAATATCGCGGCAACGCGATGTTGGTCCAGGCCTTACATGGATGACATTCACACAAGGAATTTTCCCCCTTTTCTCGGTAAATTTACAGTTCCATTGAAATCCATTTTTTCCTTTGACTATGCCTTGTTCCCCATTCATCTCTAATATATATGAACTTTCCGAAACCAGCGGTGCTTTTTGATCATGGGCAGAGGAGTTATTTTCACTTTTCTTTTTTAGACGCTTTCGTTTCCGTGTAAGGGATGATTGTGGCCTTTCTACCTCACCAATGTAGTCTGTAACCCTCTCTGCAACGTCCTCTTCAAGATCGGGAATATATTCTGGATCATTATCGGAATCGTGAAACTCATCGGGTTCCTGATCTGAATCTTCCTCTAAATGGTCCTCTTCGCCTTCTTCAAAAAGAATTTCATGGATTTCTTCCAGATTGTCTTCCACAGTTAAGGTAGCCATGGTAAAAATAAACCTGTGACACAAAAGAAAGATAATAACTAATAAATGTATTAGAGGTAAGAAAAATAAGAAGCTTTTATATGTAGCGTTAGTCTTCAAGACGAACAAGGAATGTGATGGAAGAGATAGCGTTAGTCATTTCGACGAATATTTAAAAAGCTTAAGAAGGTAGCGCTTCGTTTTCAAGACTAACCGATATTTACCACTAAGGGTAGCGCTTCGTCCTTTCGACGTCGTAACTAGAGAAATTAAATATAAAAAAAATACTTACGTGAAGCGAGCGATGTCTTCTCCGTGGCAGTTGGTGGACAACTGAGGAGAGGTGGAACTCATGAGAGGGGAGCACTGGAAGAGTGGGGAGAGCCTGTGATTCACATAAATATGGCTGGCTGTTAGCTTGGACGACGAACNATCTTGACATTCTTCGTTTTTGCCATGGGCAAAATTGACATATTTTCCGAGGCCCAAAGCTCCCTGATTGGTCTTGTACACGATTATGGTCGTCTTCTATGGCCAGGGAACCCCTCATGGACGCTTTCAGTTGTCGACTTAGGAACGGGTTGCTTGAAAGTCTTGATGCGATCCAAGGTCTAGCAAGTTGATTGTGAAGTGTTATCAGATACTGTTGTCTGCTCAGTGGTTTAGAAGATCTTAATTTATATTGGTTATGACAATATATTACAAAGCTGTTGATTCCTGCAATGTTTAGCATGTTATAAAAATAACATAATGGCCAGCGCTGCGTTTTTCGAGAGCAGTTATAGTCCGTGCACATTCTATCAAACACATCCACTCCCCCTTTTGTACTGTTATAGGCAGTAACTATGTCTGGTTTTAGAGAATTTTTATCAATATCTGGGCACTGATGCATAGTTGAAAGAAGTAGCACTGTTTTAATTTCTTTAGACTTATATGAGACGGCCATAAAATTTTCGTGAAAGAGAAAAATTGAAGAATTCAGTTTACGATTTAGATATTTAGGGTCAGAAAACTCAACGGGGAATTCTCTTTTATTTTTTTTAACTGTTCCAAGGCATGTGAGGCCTTTTTCTAATAGGTTTAAAGCCAGTGGTATGCTCGTAAACCAGTTGTCGAATGTTATGTTTCTATTTGAAAATTTTAATGTCTCAATTAATTCCTCCACGAAAAAATCAGCAGCTGGTATACCTTTGGGTGAACTATTTTTTCCGAGATAGGGCAGTGCATCAATCATGTATTTTGTACCATTATCGCAAGCCATTACCAATTTGATTCCATATTTTGTTGGTTTCGACGGAATATACATCCGGAAAGGGCATTTCCCCCGGAAACCTATAAGTTGCTCATCGATAGTTACGTAAGAGCCTGGTTTGTAATTGTTTTTACAATTGTTTCGAAGGATATTCCACGCATCGTTAATCGGTGCTAATGCTGTCTCTTGTCTTCTTTCTGCTCGTGTTGCTTTGTCATCAAAACGAAGACAGTTCAAAAGAAATTTGAATCTTCTCTCTGACATTGTAGTTCTATACTTGTCACCACAAAGTTCTGTGTTAAAAAGTGTTTCGGTATTTAAATGATTATCTTTCAAGGCTGCAGCTAGATACAGTAGGGAAAACAGAGCAAGTAGTTCTTCTTTGGTAAGGTCACAGAGAGATCCATCCGTTTGCCTTTTGTAATTTTTTCGTTGTTCTGTTATCTCCTCGTTAGTATATTTTAATATTATATTTAAAATATCTTCACTAATAAATAGTTTAAAACATTCAATTGGGTCAACAATATCGCGGCAACGCGATGTTGGTCCAGGCCTTACATGGATGACATTCACACAAGGAATTTTCCCCCTTTTCTCGGTAAATTTACAGTTCCATTGAAATCCATTTTTTCCTTTGACTATGCCTTGTTCCCCATTCATCTCTAATATATATGAACTTTCCGAAACCAGCGGTGCTTTTTGATCATGGGCAGAGGAGTTATTTTCACTTTTCTTTTTTAGACGCTTTCGTTTCCGTGTAAGGGATGATTGTGGCCTTTCTACCTCACCAATGTAGTCTGTAACCCTCTCTGCAACGTCCTCTTCAAGATCGGGAATATATTCTGGATCATTATCGGAATCGTGAAACTCATCGGGTTCCTGATCTGAATCTTCCTCTAAATGGTCCTCTTCGCCTTCTTCAAAAAGAATTTCATGGATTTCTTCCAGATTGTCTTCCACAGTTAAGGTAGCCTTCAAGACGAACAAGGAATGTGATGGAAGAGATAGCGTTAGTCATTTCGACGAATATTTAAAAAGCTTAAGAAGGTAGCGCTTCGTTTTCAAGACTAACCGATATTTACCACTAAGGGTAGCGCTTCGTCCTTTCGACGTCGTAACTAGAGAAATTAAATATAAAAAAAATACTTACGTGAAGCGAGCGATGTCTTCTCCGTGGCAGTTGGTGGACAACTGAGGAGAGGTGGAACTCATGAGAGGGGAGCACTGGAAGAGTGGGGAGAGCCTGTGATTCACATAAATATGGCTGGCTGTTAGCTTGGACGACGAACGCTACCTTTCCCGGGTTAAAAAAAAAATTTTTTTATACTTAAAACCTAATTAATAAATACTAAACATGATGATGAAGGTGAATTATACCGCAACTTAAAAGGTGGCCATTAGTTTCAGATAGTTCACATCTTTCTGTGCCAAAAAATCAGTTATTACTTCACCAACCATTTGTTTATTTTAAATATTAAAAGGGATTTTTTGGGGAGAACAAGCTTCATGAACTAATATATTTATAAAATACTCTTTATTTTATGTAAGATTTTTTATTTAGTTGATGTTGAATTATTTTGTAACTGTTAAGCTTATTTTTTTTACGAATATTTCAGTGAAAAACATAATCAATCTGATACATTTGTAATAGAATATATATAAATTACAAATATATTTTGAACTCAGTATAATACACAAAGAGAAGCATTTTAATGCTTTGAGATATTTAATTGATTTTGAAAGTATTTTTAAGTATACTTTCAAAGTATTTTCGTCTCCACACTGAAAGAAATAAACCTAATATTATACATATTTCTTCACTTAATTTTGATTATATGTTTTTTTTTCCTCTGTTATTTGTAAAATAGCAAATTGGTCATAATTATTTTGTATGAATGTGATTGGTGAATTCTCCTAGTTTAGCAGCATATTTCACTGCTGCTGCAAGATAGTTCTGTTCATGCATGTGGTGGAATAGATGTGCATATGGCCCTGTAATATAACAGAAAATTAGTGAACTAATTTTATCATGAGAAAAAGTTACAAAGCATATTTTTAAATAAATGGAAAACTACATGGAAAGAGCTGAAAAATCAATTTCAATATTATTTCCTCCTTAAATAAAAAAATCTACCAGGCATCCTGGTCATTTACCAACATTTTAGTTTTTGTTAAGATTGTTTTCTTAAGAGAAAATCTACTATTGTAATTAACTTGATAAAATCTGTTGTTTTACATTTCAAGAGAAAAATAAATAGAAAATTAAGTTTTCTCGGAAATTATTTGTTAAAATTTGGGACCTAGGTTCTATCCACCCCAACATTGAGCTTTATTCATCTATTCTGGGTGTTACATTATTAAGGATTAAAAGTTTAAAATTTCATGAAGTCAAACCATTAAACCAATCTATGTGGGTTTCAGTCATTTTGTTTAACATTTTGAGCTATAAATCTTTTATCATGTGAGAATGGTCGGGGTTTCGGCCAGGAAGAAAAAATATACACCAAAATTTGGAGTAATATTTTTATTTATGCCAACGTTTCGGCTTACCTAGTAAGCCATCATCAGGGCTAAAAAGACAATCATTGTCTTTTTAGCCCTGATGATGGCTTACTAGGTAAGCCGAAACGTTGGCATAAATAAAAATATTACTCCAAATTTTGGTGTATATTTTTTCTTCCTGGCCGAAACCCCGACCATTCTCACATGATATTCGAGACGGCCAACTAACCATCAACCATATAAATCTTTTAGTTTTGTTTTATCTCTAATAGTTTTCCTGTGAATTGATTGTATTTGTAAAGACCTGGGTAATCTAAGGCCATGCAATGGGTATGTTTTTACTATTTTATTATATTCATAACTAACCTACAGTAGTGAAATTGCAAAAACTTGTAAAAATGAGTTCAGTACTTTACAGTAAAAAAGTGAAAAGTAATAAACTGATAAATATTGTTTTTTTTTTGTGGTATTTAATCTCACATAAATTTCTGAACTATAAATGTAAGGAAATATAATAAAACACCTATCTGTCACAGCCAGGGCTCGAACCTAGATCTCCAGCTAACGAGCTTGCCCTGATAGCAGGAGATCCATTTTTTTCTTTTTTTTCTTTTTTTTTTTTTTTTAGCTTTGGAAGTATTTTAATTTTAAATTAAAGTACAAAGACAAATTTCAAGGATACTTGTGGGCTCACTGATTCTTCTCTGTTAAATTATTGTATGATGCAAAATAGGAAAAATTAACAGTAACCAGAAAATTAAGATTAATAAAACTTAATAAACAGAAGATATATTTAGCAAGAACGAATAGCAAAGTATTAAAAAAATTTTTAATATTTAAAAAAACTAATGAACAACAGCTAAATAGGATTGATTGTTTGGAGCCCTAATTCTTTCAAATTAATTCTTCAATGTTTGCCTAACTTAAAATTCTTTTTGTCACTGTTTCTCTTTTGTGAGTTACATTTGATTCTCACTTCCTTCTGTTTATCTTAGTACAAATATTTTAAAGACATAATGCAGATGTGTCTGGTATCATAACCAAAGTACTTATTAAAATCTTTAGATGGAAAGGAGGTAATCATTAGAAAATATAAAAAAAATTCATTATAATACTGTTATTATCAAGTGTTACTTAACCTAAAGGACATAAAATTTCATTTTAATTTATTTAATTTTTCTAATATGTATTAGTCTTTAAAAAGCCCAAATTGAGAGAAATATTTAAGAATATAACTTGGAGGTTTTAGGATTATTTTTCCTCACCTCTCTCAGTCATTTAGAGGCTGACATCAGAAAACTTATTTTTCTTTCCACTACAAAAGCTCCTTTTGTCTTATAAGATCAAAGTCAATTACTTTTATTAAAGTCCACTCATAATAGGAAATCTTAGTTTATACCCCTTTTTCTTAATCTTTAAGACAAATTAATTATCCTCATAATTCAAATGACTTCTACTAATGCCTCATATAAATTTAATTACAGTGGGAACAAACATACCTTTAGCATAAATGAATACATCATTACCACCATGGGTATTTATGTCTTGGAGGACACTTGCTTGAACTCCATATTCAAATGAGTTTGTATCATCTTTACTTGGGTCATCTCGTACAACTTTGTTGTCTACTACTTTGTAATGATAATTGGCTGCTCCTGAATTAGCATAACCTAGTGTAGTGTATGGCAATCTATCCTTCGCTAAACCAGCAATACCTATTGACAATAATAATATATTTATTTATGCTCGTAAAAATGTAAGACCATCCTAATAAAGTTATTGTGCTAAGATTGCCACACATAACTTACATGTTTTAAAATGTTACAAATATCATCATACTACATACAAGAGTATCCAGTAACATTTTTTATTTTCTTCAGAACTCAATAAACCTTAAATGAGATATTAATGGCAACCTTTAAATTTGGTTTGGTGACTTTTTTGACAGTTTTATTTTCACTGTATTGGATCCATGGTAAAATACTCATTTTTTTTTAAATTAAGCCTCTCAGGCATAATAATATTTTCTCAAATCGTTCTAATTTCTTCTTAATTAATTCAATTAAATAATAAATAAATAAATAGACTCACATTCTATTAACGAAATCAGCAACGGATAAATCAAAAAGTTTTATCCAACTAACATTGCATTTTTTTAATCCAATTAACTACTGCAGAATTACAAGAATTAATTAGATACATTAATAAAATTCATACAGTATTCCGTGAAATCCTGGTGCCTCATTTACTATCAATTATAAGCAAAGGTCTTGCTTGCATAAGAGACAGGCCTAGTAATAATATGTGGGGAGCATCAAAACTTTAAATGTATTCACGTTTATGGCCCAAAATCCTTGATGAAAAAAAAATTTTATTACTGAATAATTTGACCATACTTCTTTTGATTTTTTTTTTTTTTTTTTTACATTTTCAAACCAACTGTTTAATTTCTTCCAGAACATCAATTATTGAAGCCCTTATTTGTTTTCTGATTTATTCCTTCTTTCATAAAGGTTTATTTGTTAGATAAAGAATATTATTCAATAATATAAAGATATTTCATTCATCAAATGTAAATAGATATTATTTGAACACTAATGATGATGGAAGGTGCCAACCAAAAAAATGCACAATTGTAATCAAGTAAGTTCATCAAAATTTTTCTAATTTTAAGTTAAATTAGGCTTAAGTTATATTATTATATGTGTGTATATAATAACTCTGTCATTGAAGCTTTTTGTTTCTTCTATATTTTTACTGTGTTAATCAATGTTTTGAGCCTTTTTTCTTTTACCTGGCTCATCTTCAGGTTAACTAAAACTAAAAAAAAAATTAACTAAAATATAAATATTTTAATTTCNGGCATGAAGACATACCCACTGAAGTAGTCAGAGTTGTGCAATATTTCTAATTAAATATAATTAATACAAATTTTATATCTGTTTGTGCATTACAACTACACCATACAGAATATTTTAATATCAATAATCAATTTACAAATATCAAACATAATTGTAACTAAGTGATGTTAATGGTACGTAAATTTATATTGTTATTTTAGTTAACCTACAGAAGAACCAGATAAAAGAAAAAAAGGCTTGAAACTTTGAATAACATAGGGAAAATTTACTAATCGGAAGAAAAAAAGCTCAAATTGCAGAATTATTATAAATTTGCATATAACTCCTCATGAGTCCCATCTATAAAATAAGATGATATAGTATATTTCACAATGCTTACCAAAAATATTATTTCCCCTCTTTGGATAGCCACTGATAGTGAGAGTGTGAGAATGATCGCTTGTTACAACAACAAGAGTTTCCTCAAGGAGTCCAGTAGATTCCAGGAGATGAATAGTTGAATTTACAGCGTCATTCAAGGTAAGAACTTCATGTATTGCTTTCCGGGCCTTTCCTAAATGATGGGCTATATCAATGAGGCCCGACTCGACCTATTAAAAAAAATCATCTTGTAATGTATATTTCACAAATAAGTGATAATGATTTCATAGCTCTTGTAGGAATGAACTATTAGTATATGCCAGTTAAATATTTAACTATATATGGTAAGTGTTATATTGTGGAATAGAAGAGGGAAAATAAACCTTAAGAATTTCAATTTTGTTCAGTTATTCATAGAACATTTCGTTCCTCAAGAACTATCTTGGTTCATGTTAATAGGCCGTTTTATCTATTTTATGTAATTCATAGCTAAATAAACTTATTCAGCAACATGACTACTCTATATTAGTTAATAAAGGTTTGGTAGGAACTGCGTAATTTCTCATGTTTTGTTAAGATGAAAATGAGTGGGAGTAAGTGATGGGTTGTATCTTATAAGCCAGAGAGATCAAAGAGCCTTAAAGGAAAGACCACATATCTTGGCTCTGGGAAGAGAGGGGGAAGTACTCATCCATCATCAATAAACAAAATTACATAGCTCTTTAGGTAATGTAGATCTTTCTAATGCAATGGAAGGCCTTTGAAGAACTTGTGATTTCCTTATGTAATAAACTATTGGTAGAACTTTAGTTGTTTTTCCGAAAATCATTCAGTCCAAATTTATAAAATTAGCTTGGTTTTGTATAAAATCTTGGTGCCTTATTTACTTTACAAGCTGAGGAAGTTCTAATTATATTGTTGTGGAAAGAGGCATTAAGAATTTCAATTTTATTCGGTTTTTTATAAATATTTCGAGCCATCTTGGTTAAACCTGGGGAGTCATAAATTTTGAGGAATAAAATAAAAATCATTAAGGCTAATTGGTCCCCTTCTAATGAACTACTTTTTATAATTAAAAAAAAAAACTAAAAATAGATTTATTTTAAAAAATATTTAAAAATCAAATAAAAAAGGTTGGTCAGGGTAAAGTGTCTCAAGATCAGGAGTTTTCTATCAATATTATTAGCATTTCTTGTTTGGTCCCTAAAATGTCGTGTTGTACATGTTTCAGCCTAAGCTGAAAGCGATTTGGCACGGTGGATTATTAGCCATGAAAGTTGGAAAAATCCCAAATTGACAATCTTTAATTAAAAGTATTGTTTTTCATTGTGTTACTGCAACCCAAACTTTTCAGGAGGATTCATTCTGTCTCAAGTGATTGTGTTTAGGTTATGTGTTCTGCAGAACAGGTCGGAACATGCTCTGGGAATAGGACACTTAATAAAGCGAAGGTAGAAATTTTCCGAGTAAATTTTTTTTTTTTTTTGTTGGGGTTCGGTCAAGGTTGAACAAAAAAATATAATTTGATAAATATGTATTTTTCTTTTAATTATTTCGGCTTACATTGAAAGCCATCTTCAGGGCTGTTGAAATACAATGTCATAAGAAATGTCAGTGATCTCTAGGAAACACACAGATATCGTCTGTGATGGCTACATATCACTCACACTCCCCAACTACACATTCCATAACAAAAATACTAAAGGTGGGACAGACATCCTTCTCTTTAATGGTTTTCCTACGCACCATTAAAAAACTTGTGAACGAATTCAGTACAGGTAGTTGTGGTGAATTTTTCTACACATTTGTTGTTGTTCTTTTACGCAGCAATTGATATCATATTACTTTTAGTTATGGCAATTCTATGTAAAAATAATGTAAATTAATTGAAGTTTTTCTAATGACATTGTATTTCAACAGCCCTGAAGATGACTTACAATGTAAGCCGAAACCTCGCCAGATAATCAAATTACAATTTTTAAAAATCGTATTTTTTTGGAACAACCTTCACCGAACCCCAACAAATTCTCTACTACTAATCCCTATGGTCAAAAACTCTCCATTTGGAAAACCTATTGTTAAGTGGAATGTTGTTTACTTTCGTCAATGAAAAGCACGCACTATCTTGAACATTCTGCCCTATGATACAAATCGCTCCGATACGAATCGCTCCATATACCAGCATGCAACTAAAGTCAACGGTTAGTCATGTATTTTAACAGACTAAAAAAGAAGCAGGCATGAAGACATACCCACTGAAGTAGTCAGAGTTGTGCAATGGTTAGAGTAATGGGTAACATAGAGACACGATGAAGCCTTCCAATATATGTAGCCTACTCATCAAATAGAAACCAATGTTTCAAAGAGGTCTAAAACAAAAATTAAAGAAATCTTGTTCTTTATTTGATATTATTGAAGGTTTATGATCAAAAATTCTAAAAATTAATGCTGTGTGTTTAATAAAACATTCTGTTTGAACAGTTAGTAGGGGGGAAAAATGACTTTAAAAGACATTGCTATTTGTAGGGAAATTTTTACATACCATGAGGAGAAATCCCTTCTTGTTATTCATAAGGACTTTTATAGCAGTAGTAGTCATGTCCTCAAGGGATGGTGTTCCATGTTCACTTTTATCCCTCTCACAGTCCAAAACCATGTGGTTTTTTGAAAATATTCCTAAAATAATAGAATTATTTTCTTTGAAACATAAACTTTTTAAAGTATTCTTGTTAGGACTGTTGGATAAGTCCAACAGCGGCTCTCATTATTGAAAATGGAGGGGTTTATTCACATGTATTATATTTCTATGAATTTTCTCCTCACTTCAAAGTTTTACCATATTCAATTTGAAAGTATTATTAAATTTGAAAGAATTAATAAATTTTTTAAGTATTTACAAATACCCTTTCAATAACCAAAAACAACATTTCTTTTATTTTTACTTAATATTAGAAAAATTATTTTTTATATTGATAAGAATGAAACTAACTAGATATAAGAAATTATGTCAATTTCATTTATTCTGTTGGGAAATATATTTTAGTAGTGATTCCATTAGCTAAGTCCTGGGAGTCTGAACCTCGGTTGATGTGACTTGGAAATCTTTCCATCACCAAAGCTTTAGTCCTTATCTAATCAAATCATTGATTCTTTTACTTAACTATTCAAGTTTATGAAAGATATTATTATCTTAACTTATATGAATTTGCAAACAATATTTACCATGTATGTATACAAATACATTTTACCTACATATAAACTGGGGTAAATAAAATTCAGATGCATATTTGTGTCAAACTGCCTCTTTTTAAGTAAAACCTTGCCTTATTTGGCATCTAAACTACAGCTATAGACAAGGATTAGTTCAGGACTCACCTAGGATATAATCGGTTTTAGAAGGGACCACAGAGAGCAATGATTTAGTGTCATTAACTATAGCATATCTTGCCCTGAGGGATTTTTTGTCTTCCTCCCACTCGGCAATCAGATCTCTTCCATCCTCCCTCAAACAGAAGGAATCCATGTATTCAGCTGCAGAAGTTATATTTGCTTGCATCATGTATTGCCCGCCTCCCATTATTACCTGCCACAAAAACAAATCATAACTAACTTTTTTGGGGTGCAGGGTGGGGGGGGGGGTCGTAAAGAATACAAGAGAAGACAACTTATTTTTAATTTTATCTTCATTAAACTCTTTAGTTATCACTTCACCGCCATCAGGATCCACCAGACTTATACATAATGTGTATAGAAAACTTAAATCGTAAATAAATAAAGAAAATTCTCAGCAAATCTTTAAAAAAAAGTACAAAAGTATTTAACAGTGGATTATCAATTCAAAATATAAATTGATTTGAATCAGATAAAATATATCTATAAAAATAGAAATAAAAAGCGTTTTTTGAGCAGATTTCCCATGTACCATAAAGGATATATGTAAATAAGAATTAATGAGGAAATTTAATTTACGAACTGGAGAGAACAATTAGTGTAAAGGTATGACCACTCATGTTTGCTCTGGACTAGCCGGGAAAATGTTATAGAACATAAGCGTTATAAAATTCTATTTTGTATCTATTATTTTAAATGAACTCTTTCATAACTTAAGTAACGACGAAGATTGATAACCCGAGCGACGATTAAAAAAAAAATAAAAAATTGAAGTAAGACCTTCTATAGTAGTGACTAGCAATTAGTAGTAGTAGCTCAATATATTCAAAAATATATGTTAACATAATTCAGTTAATATTAGTCCTCACATTGAAATTTTTGCCTGGCAGGTCTTCGATCAGTTGTCTCGCAATGTCTTTGCATTTGGATGCATGAGCTGGCAAAGCAGAATCACACTCCCAATTCCTGTGGGCGGAATGAGCGTACATAGCTGCAGGTGTGGCATGGGTGACTCTTGTAGTGGTTACGATGCCTTAACAAAATTTTAATCAATCAGTTTTATTTCAGAAATGATAAATAAAAAAAAATTAAAATTATATATTTGTATAAAAACTTGTAGTTTTGATACTAATGGTATCCAATGATCAATTTATTTATGCCTAAAATTACCTCTTAGCTTGGTCATAGGCTTGTTAAGTGCCTCTGAGTTTGTCTTGGACTCCTAAGATATGTGCCAGTGAATGGCTGGACCTAATTACCAGTATCTCAGATTTAGGTAGATTGTAAATCTACGAAGGATTCGATAATAGGTAAGCTCTTAAATATGCCACATTAATTTATTTCATCTAATAATTTTGTGACTTTTTTTTTTTTTTAAAAGGGAATCTATCTTTAACAATTTGGGAGGAAAAAACAGAAAAAATAGATGTAATAAATTTATTGGTAATAAGGGACATTATATTAAAAATAATATATGTTTTAATTCATTCCTTTCTGGTTCAGGCTAAAAACCTTTGACCTCCCCTCGTACAATACACATAACTCAAAATACCTCGTTGCCCAGTCTGTATTTCCGGATTCCAAGTCTCATCGGTGTCAGGGCCACATCAAATCAACACATTGAATGTCTCAATGCGAACGGTATTGATTGTCAGTCACACTCTGAAGGATTACCTGTGGCTTTCCCAGCAGCTTGTGCGAGAGCGGCCAAGCTGGTCAGGTGCGTTCCTCCGTCGAGGCTCGTCTCACAGTCATCACTGCGGACACTTTCGTCAACACCGACAGTGTTTATGTTGTTCTTCACTCCGGTGAACATCGCCGTTGCCGTGTTGGCAGAATCTGGGACCTGCTTGTTCGCCGCATATGTCTGAAATGTAGGCATAATTCCATTAACGCATGACTACGCTAACGAGCTCCCTTCAGAAACAAATATCAACGATTAATTAATGTGCATTTCGTCTGTACGAGGCATACGAACATATTAATTGTAATTTACACTCTTATTAACTTATGTTCTAAAGTGAAATGAACTATATCCCCTACTTAATAGACACACCTCTCTTGAAACAACAAGCTCAACCCTACTTAACAAGACAGTACACTCTTATTACTCTCTTAATAAAAGCGGCGTCCTTATGGATAGGATCCAGTAAAACCCACATTTACAAGACCCAAAATAAGTAGCCAGAATCGCACTTGGAGCCACCTTGTTTTTGAGAAGTTGCCAAATCCGCTCTTTCATTCGACTTCGCCAAAAAACAAACTAAGTCCTCCCTCGACAACCTGCAGGCTGTGCCCAGCATCTCTACGTAGGTGAAGCTACTAAACGAAAACGATAACGGCCTTGTCTAAACCAAGACTTATCATGATTAGTACTTTAAACACTTTTTTTCTTATGTATTACATAGTCATTAGGTATTGTACCTTATAAAATTGAATTTTTTTTTAGATCCAACTTGACTGAACCCCAACAAATTCTCTGCTTGTAAATTTTTATGTGGCGTATTATTTCTGCTAATATCTGCCTGAGAACGGCATAAAAGTTCTTCACAGTATCTTTTTCATAATAACCTTGCTTAGAGTTAATCTTGGAACTGGTTATAATTACGCGAATTCCCTGTTACATTAACTGCTTATTAAAATTATCTGTAGTATACATTCATTATACCTTATTCATTGTTGTTTAATAAAATTGAGTGACACTTTAAACACTCTTTTACATATTCATTCAGTCTGAGATTAAGGTCATATATTTATATCACATTAGGTAAATATAATAAGATGTAAACATATCGAGAACATATAAAAAACAGACAGATAATGCGTATATTTTAAAATAAAATTAAGAATTAGACATTGTAAGAACACCCCAAGTTATGTTACATGTTCAAATGGAGATGTTTTTGACCGTAGATATTATTATTATTATTACAGTCATGGAAATGTGGAATTAGCCTCTCTCGTCTTCATGATAGGCAGCCCTGAAGAGAGCTTACAATGTAAGCCGAAACGTTGGTAGATAATTATTTAAAAAATACACTTTTTTTTAAATTTGTATTTTATTTTTGGATCTACCTTGACCGAACCCCAACTAAAATCATCTAATAAAATTTAAAAAGTTCCATTTTTTTTTAATTTTAAATAGATAGCACGGGGGAGTTCAGTATTCTACCGGTGTGGTAGAATTTCCTTGAATATTACAGTGGATCCCATCATAATTTTATTTAGATTTTATTTTCATAGAGAACTATTTTAACATTCTTTTTAATTCAAGTACAACAAAAAAATATGTGCAAAATAAAATGCATATCCTCAATATAAATAATTGCTAGCCCGGAAAGCAGGAGACCCGGGTTCGAATCTTGGCTGAGATAGTAAGATTTTTTTTCTGGCTCCCTTGCATTTCGTGTATAAATTTTAACGCGGGATTACATACCACAACTAAAATCATTATTTAAAAAATAAGGTTATTTTGTTCCCATTGGGGCACTATAGAATATGTTTCCAAGTCTTGTTTGTACTTTTTCCACATTCTCCCTTAAACTTATGACGTAGTTCACTCAAAAATCCTGTGAACGAAGTCACTGTTAGTTGCAGTTATAAGTTTAATAACGGGATTAAGGTTAACAGGGATATTAACAGTGAACTACCAGATCTGTCAGTTAATTTCAGAAGTGGCTCAACTTCTCATGTTTTAAATTTTAAATGTTCTGGCCAAATCGATTCCAATAAGTAAAATCACTCCAGTTCTACACCCTTAAAGATTTTTTTTCCCTTTAAAGTCATAGATCCCATCGTCAAAACATATAAAGCACAAATCCCTCCCAGACATATCAATCAGTAGCACATTAACTGCAGGACATTCTTATTTTATGACATAAATGTGATATATTTATAAATTGTGCGTTACCTTAAGAGCCCCTACATGGGGGAATCGTTCCCAAGCGAGATAGCTCTCCTCCCCTGCGCGGTAGATCCTGGCTGCAGTTACTGTATTGGGGCCCATCCCATCTCCGACGAAGATCACCACATTCTTGGCGGTTCCCGTGTTCAGCTCCAGCTTTAGGCTCTCTTCTAGATCTTCTCGCGCCACTGTCTCCCAGTAGGCACGTCCTATTAACATATAATAAACAATTAAATAACAACATAATAATAACGCATAACTAAATAGTAAAAAGAAGTTATTAGTTCTGGCTAAATTTATACTAAATTATTATTAAATATTATAGAAAATTAATATCTAAAGAGCTTGTTTCGCCTGCATAATTGTTAACTATCATATAGGAGAAGATGCAATTCAGTTCGTATTCTGTATTCGCATCGGAACCATTTTGCCTAACAAGGTTGGAGAAATAATTGAGAAGAGGTCAGTAACCTCCGCAGTTCATACTCTTATTTCCAAAGCTCCAAGTTGAGCAAGGTAAACTCTCTCAGATCTCTGATTACAGAACATCCACCAGCCAGCAATTATATAGAAGAAAAAACATTATGTCTTTTTTTAAATAAATTTTAAAGGAGATATTGAGGTAATTTTCTTGACATAAAAAAAAAATATTTTAACATTATCAGATCTATTTCTACTAAACACAATAAAACTTGACTGAGTTAGTTGTACTTGAAAAAAAATCGGACCTATAGGAGAGGGAGGTTTTATTTTTTTTTTTTATTTATGGGAAAGCTACTTCTTTATGGGCGTAATATTTAGCTAGTTCAATGCTAGTTCAACTCATCACACGTTTGATTAAAGAAAACACAATATTTGAAGAGAACATGGGGAAATGGCACAAATAAGGGTTGCGTTATATCTGATCCTCAAAATTTGAAATTACTTCTCAAGAGTCTATTTACTTTTCATTGCGAAAATTTTTTAAAGCAATTATATGTCGGAGCTACTGAAATCGAGTTCTAAATCAGCACCCCTATTTCACAAGCATGTCGTACAGTAACAAAGCGCCACAAGGAATAGCTTCAAACTACCCTTGTCCCCAAAGCGGCGCCTTCACTTCGCCCTAGGCTTTCCCAGATTCGGCTAGCACTCCCCTAGGTGATGCGGGGTCGTTCTTTCCGGGGGTTCTCAACAGTTATAACAACCCTTTTGGTGTAAATAATGCTTTAAATATAAAATCCCACTGATGACTGGCATAAAAGTAGTACGTTGATTTTAATGTAGCTGATCCTCGGAATGAAATATTCTCAAATGTATTATGCAAATTATTTTTCCACCATGCATTGGCTGTCATAAATATAAAATATTAATTAAAATATATTTTAAACAGTATCAGCATTGCATCTGGCCAAAAATTATAAAAAATCTTATCTCATTCAACAAAAATTTATTTCTCGATGACAAAAAAAAAAAAAAAAATTGCCCCNTTAATAATTATATATTATTAAAATATATTGTTCTCAACCTACATCACACTGCAGAAGGCTGTAAGGACAGCACACCATTCTGGTCAGCTGATTTTCCCCTTAAGCTAAGATGGTTGAGTACCTCCCAGCCCTTAGCTCCTCCAAATTGTGCTACTGCCATACACAGAGACAGCTTTTACTTTTATATAATTATTTTTTCAGCAGAAAGCAGCTTCTGTGTGTTAGAAAGAGTTATATTTCTCTCATGGCTATTAAAAATGTGACATTTTTACAATAATGTACTTAAAATACACTTAATTTTACAATAATTAACACATAATTTTACAATAATGATTTTATGTACGCGAATGGATAAAACGAACTTTAAATTTCTTTTTAAAGCATTTCCACGAGAAGAAAATTTTGAAGTATTACTATTACTTACTATTACTGAAGCATTCATAAGAGTAATAACAATAGATATCACATATAGTAAATTATAATGGCGTACTGAATAAATTACTCAAAACTGAATCTCAGACTTCTGATATTAATATTAACATATCAATATTGATTTTATATACTAAAAATAAATTATATGAATTTTCTATTTCAATTTTAAAGAATATTGCTTCAATTTGTCAATTTATATTAATGCATTTGAATTAAGAATGCTTTTAATTTTAATTTTAAGGATTAAATTCTAATTCTAATTTGGCAACATACGTACAATTGATATGTTCATCAGCATAAGTTATTTTAAAGTCCAATACCTATTATTTATTTATATATATTACCAATGGCAAGCGTCATAGAAGCAGATCAAAAAACAATAATTCAAAGTATAAAAAAAAAAAAAAGTAATGACGCTTATTTTCCTGAAACCACGGTCGTTAGAGATGTCTACCACAACCAAGGTCACAAGTTAAATCGAGATGTCTGACAAAGATTTTTTTTTCTTTTAGAAGGGAGTACGAAACTTAGCTAGAAAACTTTCAGTTTATTCTAGTTACACAGTACACACTTAATTTGACATGGATCTATCAGTTGTTGGTGCTAAACTCTTACCAGTACTGGACTGAAAGGTCAGTGATGTCTGACCTATACGGTTCAGATCACTGGCCTATAAATATTGACGTTATAGGCAACCATCCCTTCCCCGACCAGCGAGGTGGAATATGAAGAGAGAAAAGTCTTTGTACTTTGTAACTTAGCTCGGCTTACTCGTATATCTCTTTCAAAACCTAACATTCGGAGCTGGTGAGATATACCCATGCCTAAGACTGCACTTACGATATATATATATATATATATAAAACTACCCAGTGATGGTCATCTAAATTGAAATCTCAATATTTGCACTAAAGCCCGAAAATAGAATGCATGGAGAATTTTGTAACAGTTATTAGCTGTAACTAAATAATATTTGTTTAAACCTCCAATTCCTTGAAACTTATTCCCTAAAAATACGTTAATTTATCTTTAATCTAAATAGGTAATCAGGTCCATTGGACAAAAAATATTTAATGAATAAGTCAAATTGATTTTATATACTAAAAATAAATTATATGAATTTTATAAAATTAAGTTATTTATATTAATGCATTTGAATTAAGAATGCTTTTAATTTTAATTTTAAGGATTAAATTCTAATTCTAATTTGGCAACATACGTACAATTGATATGATCAGCAGCAAAAGTTTTTTTAAAGTCCAATACTTATTATTTATTTATATATTACAAATGGCACGCGACCAAAAAGGAGACCACCAAACAATAATTCAAAGTAGAAAAAGAGGAAAATAAGTAATGACGCTTATTTTTCTGAAACCAGTTAGAAATTTTATAAAAGAAAGTAAACTGTGGACTTTAATTTAAATACTCTAGTTTCCTTGGGTACAGTTTTTTTCTTCTTCTTCTTCTTCATTACCTCCGATAAAGAAATAAATTATCTGAAGAGAGGATTGTCAGGAATTCGGTCTTGGTACTTGAAGAAGACATCAGTCACGATGTAAACACAGTTGAGCACGATTCTTTCTCTCCCCATCACCTTATTTGCCCTGATGAAGTCCTGAAATCCTGGCCGAAACATTGGCTAAATTAAAAACTGTTTTGGTTACAAATTAGTTTTTAATTCTTCAACAACCAAGACCGAATTCCTGACAATCCTCTCTTCATAAAACGAGATGGTCAATAAATTACCTCTAAATAAATTATCCTTTATCAGAATACTGAAAAACTTGAAATAATCAGTCTTAATCCCTTACCATCTCCAACCAATTAAAAACAACCAATATTATCACCAGTATTAATGTAGAAATGATGTAGACCCCCGAGGGGTTGGGGTGGCCATGAGGTCGTTGTTGGGCATGTCTCGGCAGAACGAACGTAGCCCCAGGATTCTGAGTAGATGCGAGCGATCTGAGCACATCGACCTGCGCTAACCCTGCCCACAATATGGCCATTAGCTTGCTAATATATGATAAGCTGCTGGATAGCTCTCGCTCCTTATCGGTTTAGTCGGGCCCCCTCACCAAGTGCCTTCTGATTTTGGACTGCCCATTGTGTCAGTAACCATTAGGTTGACACATTAAAAAAAAAAAAAAAAAAAAAAAAAGTTAACGTTTTCGTCCTTGGTAACTTGACCAATGAAGCTATGCCTAAAATTCGAATTCGGCTCCCTAATCTTTGGATAAGGTGTAGTCTCCTGGATTATGCCTTGACTCAAGTTTAACTCCACATAAACACCAGACTTGAAGAAGCACACATTTGACTTGCCGATTTACAAACACGACTGCTTTATATTTATGTACGAATCGCTTATCCGCCCACTGCTTTCTTACGCCTACTCCTCATGGTACGTCAGCAGAAGCTCACATGTTTACAAATTAATCAAAGCGAAACCAACTGGTACGAGTGGATGTCAACGCCCTTCGGTCCCTTAGGAAAAATGACCACAGAAAGTTATTCCTATTAGCTTTCGAATGTCATAGTTAAGTTGGAGGCATCACCCGTCCAGCATTGATTGTGACCTAACCTTTCCCAAGACGTTTTATTTTATTTGGTAGGTGGGAATTGGAGGAGTCACATGCCAATTTTTATTCTGCTATTTGAGCTTTTTTTTCTCTTCCTATTAGTCTATTTTCCCTGTGTCATTCGACATTTCGAGCCTTTTTTCCTTCATCAGGTTAACTTTCTAACATTTAATTTGCCTTTTCCTAAGCACTTATCCACATTTTAAAATTTGTTTTGGAGGGCTATCTTCTCATTCATATATTTTATTTTTTAGTTTTTTAAAATTGTGCTAATCCTCTCCAGTTATATTTAGGACTGTTTTTTTTTTGTTTTTTTTCCTTTCTGCGACACTTGTTATTTTATATTATTTTTACTTTTTTTTGGGGATAATTTTTTGGTATAAAACATGAATGTTATATTTTATGTCTATTTTCATTGAATGTGCGACCTTTTCAACTTTATTTTATAAGAAAATTTGATTCTGTAGAGGCCGTATTGCATAAATGATTTGTTCCTGCGTTCTTAAAGATAGCTGTTCTTAAAGGCCTTATATGATATTAAATAACTATATAACTTAAATTTTTTTATAGTTAACTATAAATGTTATAACTATAATAAAATAGAATATATCTGATCAATTCTAAATAGCTTTATCACGCGGTTGATTTTATTATAAGCCGTGTAAATTTTAATTTCATTATTGTTGTAGATATTGTAGAATTGTAGATATAATGTTTCAAATTGCTATAATATTTAACGATGACTCATTTAATAATTTATAATACTTAGAATTTCTTAAATAAAAGGAATTAATGATCTTAATATATATATNGGAGTAGTAATAAATATATTTTAGCAATAAGTTGTGAATTATTTTGGTTAGTTATTAGTAATTCTTGTTGTAACTACATAGTATATAATTTTTTTTTTATTTGCGTGTTAGCCTTCCATTCAACCACTTAGGGTCATGGAGGAAGGGGCTATCTACAGGTTGCCACCCTATTTTAAACACCCATGGCGCAGGACAAGCTTCTATATTATAAATAAAAGATTGACCTGGGCGGGATTTGAACCCGCGGCGTCAGGATTGCGAGGCCCGTACGGATCCCCTGAGCTAGCCTGGCGCCTCTAATATATTTTATAACATATATAATATTAACTATATTGCATAATTATCGATATATCGAATATTGCACCTTAGGTTCCACATGCTTTATCTGTTCGCCCCTACTCTTATTCCCGCCACACAAGCTGGGACATCTGTAGCCTCAGGCGGGACTGAATTATTGCTGCGACACACGCTAACCTCTTGTTATCCTCACCCTTAGGTACAGCACTCCTTGTTCATCCAATTTCAAGCTGCTTCTTGCTTCTGAGACGTCAGGCCAATAGGATTGAAGCCATCAATGGAGTAATAGTGAATTTAAGAGTCGTGATCAATCCCTGAAAATGTCTCTGCTTACACAGTATTGATGGGGTTATTCAAAAGACAAAGACAAATTTTAGATAGAGAGAGTAACCAATTCGGCAGTGAGAAGTGGCTTTCTAAGAACGCAGATAAAATTTATTAATTGTTAGAATTTCTGCAAGAAAATACTCTTTAGAGCTCATACAAAGAGATTTATGTATTCTACGTGTTGTATCTATTTTATGTTCAGCTTATTTGGGCCTACAGATTTCATTTCGGTAAATAAGTATTTAAATATATAAAACACTTATGCTATTAAGTAGATTAACAACTATTGTTGCTGTTATTTTGATAATTGTCAATAATTACTAAAAAAACAAAGCAACTCTTTAGATAACTCTATGTGGATGTATTCAATATGCCGACGTTAGCGCTGACGTATATCCCTCATAATAAATATATTAATAAAGTAAATTAAATGATTCTTTTGTATTATATTAATGTATGGGAAATAATTTGTAATTAATAAATCTGTGAAGGGCATTTTATTCTTTAAAAAAATAAACTCATTGCTGTGATATTTATTCTGTTTTTCTTGCTGAAAACTATGAAACACGGTGGCATTCCGATTGTTCTGAAATGGTGTTGACGAAGAAGAACAGCTGGCGTTGGTGTCTTGACAACAGTGGTGGGGGGGGGGGGGGCAGCTGATTTCTCTCCCCGATCCTATGTCTTATCTCATGTCTTAAGTCTCGTGTCGTAATTCTGAGCCATTGTGGACCCCGTCAAGAGTGGAAGTACACAACATCTGATTGATGAGTGGAAGACATTACTTCCGGCTCTGCAATAACGCGGGGATATTGTAACAATGTTTTTACTTTTAAACTTTCCATAAACTAGGTCCCATTTCAAGTATTAATGATTAATAAAATTTAGCAGGCCAGAACTTCAATGCCGAAAGTCAACAAAAACACTCAAGAATTCCCTGCTCCAATACCCAAATCTATAGTTGTGGGCGCGTGTTTGGCTGAAATAGAATGACCTTACATTTTCGAAGGATATTTGAAAATTTAAAGAAATTTTTTATATGGAGTTATCAGAACACAACGAAAATAAATAAATAATTCCTCGTGACGTTAATATCACGTAGCCCACTATTTTGACTACTTTTCCTTTTAGTAACCTAGCATTCTCACCCGCAAATTTTATTTTGTGGGTGAAGATCTCCCCCTCTCCACAATTTTTCGAAGCTGATATCCGTGTAATCTATATATAAATTAGTGTTCAATTTTTTAGAAATAAGAAAACCTAATTCTACATATGATTCCCAAAACATAATATGAGTTCGCTAATAATTAAAATTGATTTTAGGGAGGGTTTTTAACATAAAATATCGTAAATTCTCTGTTACTATTAGCGTTAGAAAACATTTAAACAATGCAATAGGTGTAATTATTTTATGAATCTAAGTTTGATAGTTTCACGTGTATCCTTTTTTCTAAATATAAAAACCAAACGTGGCATTATGACATCTACAACCTAAACTGATGAATTAGTTCATTTTGAAGATATATCAAGTAAGTGATAGTGGGGTTTTAGAGTAAGACTGAAATTTATAATCGTAATTTTTTTTATTATTGCATATCAACTTCAAGTGGTCATTATATAAATAAATATCTAATTTATTATATAATCGTAATATTATTAGTATTATATAATTATATAATTTGATATTATTAGTAATACGACAAACGTTATGGGACATGTAAAATGCATTTTTATAAAATTTACATTATGTAATGTTTTTATTCAACATCGATCAAATCGGTCATTTTATCTTACACATATCCACTCGGACACACCGGACCTCCACCATATACATCTTTGTATGTATACTTTTAAATTTTACTTTCATCTTAATTTATTTCCATTCCTCCCACAAAGCGAGTTAATATCATTCACACTTAACTTGTAGTAGAGAATCACTTGTGCAATCTGACAGGAGTTTGGAGGCCGGCGCCTCTCTGGAGGAGCCAAGGATTGCCAGTGGAAGATGTACCGGAGTGTGTCATTCGGACCCAGGGAGTCGTTGGCACTGGGCCGCCAGGAAACTAGAACAAGGTGGTTCACTCCCCGCGCTCGTAGTTTCATCAGTTTTCGTCCCTTCGAATTAATTACTCCTCCTTGGCCACTATCTTTGAGACCACGGCCGGAAGAAATGTCTCCTCTATGTAAACGTACAACGAAAGAGTCCGTCATGCGGGAGTTGCGTGTACTAGCGAATTCCCCACTTTTATTGTTAGTGGAAATTTATATTCGAACATTCTCTATCATGTAAGCCCAATGCTTATAAAATATATGTATTTTACTAATAAACAGGTCAGTGCTCTAAACTACATATCACGCCTGCTGCACCGAAAAAAAAAATACATTTTTTCATCCTACTTGAAAATGTTTTCATGTACCTGTATATCACACAGGTATCCGTACTCATATACGTCCAATTTCGCTAAGAAACGAACCTAGACTTTCAATTTACATTCAAAACTACATTCCATATTTAAAAAACAACTAAAAACGTCTTCTAAGCCGTAAAGTTAAAAATTTACGATTCAGGTAAACCCCCACTACTAATTTTTCAATTTCGCTTTGTAACTCCACTCGCTTTTAATATGTTTTTGTTATCAAGAAACAAATGTGTAGAATTTTATTACTTTAATATAAATATTACGTCTCCTTTACAAAAATAAAAGTTTACTCACACATGACTTTGCAAGTAATTCCTCCTCACTCCTATTGGACCTATTTAGGTTCAAGTGGCTTTTTTTTTCTTTTTTTTTTTTTTTAATTTAAAAGTTAAAATGAAAACTATGGCCAGTAAAGTGTTTTATAAATTTTAATTGTTACATAAAGTCTGTGACTATCAAGTAGGATAGGAGAAAATGACGCAAACATTAAAAAAAAAAAAATCTTTCATGGGATACGTCGATTGCTACATTCCTTCGGATTTGTTTGCGATTGAATTTATTTATTAAGTACTGTTTAAACATTTAAACGAATTTTGAAAAAATGTAGATATTGAGTTTGTCTCCTTGACAGAATTCTATCTATTACCTCCTTATTGTAGACAACAACGTATTATATTTAGTAACTTTTTACTATTGCAATAAAAGAAGAGACTAATTTGAAAAAAAATTTAATATCTTCATAATTGTTAGGTTCACGAAACATTTATAAAATATAATATGAGTAAAATGTATTTATTTAACAATTATAAGTAATTCCCAAGATTAATTAGTGGGAATGATATTTAGAGTAATAAAACACAACGCAGATATGTTTATTGATATAATTAATATTTTAGTACTTAATAGCGAAATTGAAATTTCCTATTCGAATTTATCTCACTAAAAGTTGCTATTAGTTGTCTTTTAATAATGTTTCGCAACTTTATTGACAATGGACAAAATAGGAGTGAGGATTATCTGAAATGTAGTAGAATATGAGTAAAAAAAGTTATTATTTTCTTATGTTTCTTATGTCTGCAATGGCGTAAAATTTATTTTGGAGCAATGAAACTCGAACACATATCACTTTATTCTCTATATGTTTAGTGTATTATATGAATACAAATATTCATTAGCTACGATACTGAGAAATTCGTTTATTTAACACAATTCTTGCTAGATGGACTTTATTAAGTACGAATGAAGAACGTACCGACTTAGTGGGCGGGAACGACAGATGGGGAATTTAAAAAGCCGAAGAGAAAATCAGTCAAAAGGCTATAGGCTGATTCACACTGACTTCAAATTATTTAACAGTTATGGTATCGCCGATACTCCTGTTTATCCTAATCCTGCCATTTCTTCATACCTACGTCAACGGCAGTTATGTGAACTACAGCTCCATTATTCTTTCTCTGTAATGGATCTGAGCAGTAATTTCCGACTGACCCAATTTGAAATCGATTATCGATACGTAAATATCGACCGAGTTCCCCTAACCGAATTTACACACTGTTTACCCTGTTTAAAAGCGCTGTAACTTTCAATAGTATAGTCCAATTGCTAGGATTTTTTTTTTTTTTAATCCATCTTGTAAATGCTTCAATAGTGCATTTCTTATGCGAATTACATTAGAAAAGATGACCCTTTTTTTTTCTTTTTTTTTTTAAGTATCAGAATTCTACATGAAAACAATGCTGAAAGATTAATTACTTAATGAGTTAAATTAATTAATTATTGGGTTATTTTCACGACAGAGTTTCAGAATTGAGAGTGGTGTCATTGGTCACCTTCTCTCCTCATGTGATTGTTTTTTAATGTAATTTTTCTTTTCATTGTAATCAAATTACAAAATGTTTTTGTTTTACAGAATGTAATGAATAATTAAAAGTTTAAAAAAAAAAAATATGTTTCGAAAAATAGCTCGAACTTGCTTGAAACCAAAAATGTTACATATATATAAATATGTGATTTACAGAAATGATATTTGGAATTACATTGAGAACTTGATCCATTAGGAACAGATACCAAACCACAAAATTTTAAAATAAAACACTGGAAGCTACGATTTCATATTTTTCACAAATAAAAAGAATTAATGTTTGAGAATTTTTATGTCTGCCGTAAATTTCCCATTAGAAAAAAAAAGAAGACAAGACACCACACTATTGCTGCAGAAAGAGGAACATAAACCACTCTACTTCATGAATGAACAAATCTTACTGCGCTTGAATCCTTTCACAGAGGCATGTGATCCTAGAGTTCAGAGGGAGCAGTACTTCCTACCTCACATTTGTATGATTTAAGCGAATAAATGTCAGTCATTCAATGTTTTACCATGAATTAATTGATGATTTTTGATAAAATACTTGTGTTCTTCGAGCGCAGACTTATATAATTGATGCACTAGTGCACCGCACGTGTTTGTGCCACACCAATCGAAGAATTTTACTTCCAGTACAAGGTTAAATAAGTGTAAAATGCTAAATATAAAGGAAAAGAGGATTTTTCTGAAATCTGGAAGCGATTTCATCTACAAATGATTTCCTCTTCAAAAGTCATGTACTTCACAGACATAAGAATAAAATTGTAAAGCTCTTCCACATGCAATG
Organism: Oncopeltus fasciatus; assembly: GCA_000696205.2. NCBI lineage: Eukaryota > Metazoa > Arthropoda > Insecta > Hemiptera > Lygaeidae > Oncopeltus > Oncopeltus fasciatus. The sequence continues at coordinate 311,413 of KZ806870.1, forward strand.
TATGTGATTGTACAATCAGCTGATATATCGTTAGATTATTAAAAAAAATCGCAATTTCTTTTAAATTGTATTTTTTGGATCAACCTTGACCGAACCCCTACAAAAATTCTCTACTAATAATCTCTACAGTTAAAAACTCTCCTTTTGAATAATTATAAATTTTTATCTATTTTGTAAAAAAAATCGAAGAAGGCCACACAAACCCTCAGTTACCCTTAAAACATCTCTCTAGGCTTAAAAAAAAAAAAGAATTTACGTAAAAACCTTAAGGCCCATAAAAATTACAGAATTATATTTTACACCATATAGAAAATGACGATTTAACCATAAACAATTTCAACCTTCTTTAATAAATTTCCCATCCACATTTATTTTGAGCCATCGACGACCTCGTCCAATGGTTTGTAAATAAAAGTTTACGTACCGTGTTTGGTCTCTTTATTTTAAAATTTTATCAAGTAGATTATGTACGGATATGTATTATCATAGTTAACTCTATAAGACCAAGGGAACTTTGGCCGCTCTATATAGCATTTATGTGCTCTTGGACGGACTAATAGATCTATATAAGAATGTGTGACTTGCTTTCACGCGCGATGAGATAGTTTTAACAGAAGGTCCTGAACTAAACCCCCATTGACCTTGGAGGACTTGTGATGCATTAGTTCACTACCTCAGATGAGTATACTCCTATAGACTAACAGATATATATATATATATCTCNATATTGAGCCGGCAAGGTAACCTTGGGATAACCTCCCTAGCTTCGAGGTAGTTACCATAGAGGTACCCAGGTTACTAGGCCCAGCGAGCTACATCGCAGCGAGGTCTTGCGGTCAGTGGTCTACCAGGTGACGTCACAGATACCCCACTGATACTAGTTCCTACGCCTTGCACGACCTCACCATCCAATAGATATATATATATATGTTCATGTAAACGCTTTACCAAAGTAGGATCAGGGAAGAACAGAAGAACAATTTTCAGAAATCACGCATCCCGAGTAATTCTTGGAAATCGTTAAAATAATTGTACTTAGCCTTATAGAAAGGTTCGATAAATAGAATCGTGTAAAAAAAATGGCAGATTGCATTTTAGATTTTTTTTTAAATCACACATACAATAAAATAACAATGTAATATATTAAAGTAAATTACGAAATGTATTTTCGTGAAATGTTATTCACAACTTCTTAACCGCTCTATAATGAATTCTATTTTAATACAAGGTCTTAATGTGGTTCACCTCAGATCTCCCTCGCGATGAAAAATTACAACAAAAAAAAAGCATATAATATGGATGAAACAGAAATAACTCGTAACATCTGAAGTTGAAAACCACCAAATAAACCAATGTTTCCTTTTTTAAGCTCTAAGGGTATATCCCTTTTTATATAATATAAACTATTTATATAAATAAATAGTGCACTATTGCTTACATACAATACAAATACAGCGTATATAGGAGCTATACAGTGGTTAGGATCGACTTTTGGGTTTTCTTTCTGTGCTACACTGGCTAAAAAGAATTCTTATGGAACATTCTTCAAGGGGGAAAAATCAGATGGCCAGATTGGTTTTCTAACCTTCTCTGTGTGGTCGTGAATAATTAAATCCGTAACAAGGTTTTGCAACAAGGGTAATTTTTAAAATAAAAAAATCAAATTCCTTATTTAGTCTTATTTTTGCTAACCCTTGGATCATAATTAAAAATAAAAAAGGTTAAAATCTGCCGGAAGGATCAAATTGAAAAATCTTCAATATCATTGTTGCTGTCAGAGATCAAAAAGGTATAGGAAATAATATATTTAAAATTTAATTTTCTAATATTTTAGTTATATCAAATCTGAAGATCAAAAAGGAAAGTATTCAAGAACGTTATTTATAATATTGGACATATACCCTAATTTCAAGTATGAAAAACAAAATTTGTTATTAAATCTTTTTAGAACCATATCTTAAAAGGATTCATTTTTTGTTCAAGCCGCATTAGGGGCGGGTGAGATTTAGTGTAAGACCAAAATTTATGATTGTAATATCTTCGTTTTTATTTGAATAATAAAAAGTTAATAGTTTATTCAAATCATAATGATAATTGTAGTAAAGTTATGCAAATGAAGTGCGGGGAACTAGAAATTATTCTCATCTTCCTCGGAGGATACGGGTTCGATTCCCGGCTGAGTAGTTTTTTTTTTTTCTGGCTGCCTATACGATTCAAATTGTTAATAGTTTACGTTCTGGAATATTTTCACGCTTGTTAAGGGGGAGATTTGCGAATGAAGCCCACTTCCTTCCTGCCGATCTACATAGCTCAGTGGCCCATGGCGTAATGCACATTACCCTCTCCGACTTGTAAATTCAATAGCCTATATTACTCTTTTCTACATACATATATACATCTTTGTTAAAACCTGCTGAGGAAATCTGCTTAGAACACGCAGCAACTGCAAGACAAACTTATCCATTATTTTATTTTGGAGCATATTTTACTGGAATGTAAGATGTTGGGGAGTTTCAAGCGGAAGTACCCTCCGAGAGTATCTGTCGGAAGTGAAGTGACCAGAAGCGTGGGAGCCTTAGCTATCTGACATCTCTCAGCACCATGTGATGTCACTATTCAAGGTTGGCCATTCATGTTCTCGCCATGCTGGGGCTCCCCACGATTCCAAGCTAAGTTCGGGATACCAATCTTCTTTTCTAAGTACTTTCACAGTATAGAGAAAATATTGTAAATGTCACCATTGTGTTTGGGAGTTAACGTGAATTGAAGATTTCAATGAGGTGGCTTTAAGCTCATTTCTGTGAAGAATGAGTTACTAGTGCGTCTCAGTTATTAGTGTTAGCCTTACTTTCAACAACTAGAGGAAGCTGCTATCAACAGGTCACCATTCCATTCTAAACATCCATGGCTGAGGAAAAGCATTTATTTTTCGATAAAAGCTTACCCTGAGAATGATTTGATCCAGCACCGCCAGGATTGCGAGATTAGAATGAATCCCATTAGCTACTCAGGCCCCTCGTAAGCTGTGATTAAAAGAAAATTATCCCTCTGTCCGATCCCGGCCAGCTCTCCTTCATTTATATGACGTCACACAATCACACTTCTAATTCCTTATCTCAGTGTGAAGTAATTACTATCTGGTAGACTTGGGACAAGTTCCTTTAGTGTTTTTTTCTTACGTAACGTTATAGCAACATGTCATTATGTACGTTTCCGCATTTACGACCAGCACACAATTAGTCCCACATGAAGAGTACATTACTGTACAATCAACATACAATTTTAATCTGAAGTTTGAATACATTTTCTAATAAACTTCCGTTCCTCGGGGCCCAGGCATTCAACACAAAATCTCCTTGCATTTGCTTCATCTATCAGGGAATAAAGGTATTATGCTTGCACCATACAATTCTTATCGATCCCATTATTATGGATTTGCTAATGAAAATAATAAATAAGGTAATGAAATTGTAACGGTACGCACTTTTGATTTAAACTTCCCGCGAGAGTGATGCGTACAACGGTAGTGATCCGTGCTGCCGGGGCAAGTTTGTTGGGGCACAGTTGTGAAGAGACGACTTCTAGAGAACAACGCCTTAGCCCTCACAGCGAACGCGGAAGTCTCCAACAAGCTCAGCATTTCTCACACACCCAGGAATCGAGAGAAAGACGGGGTATATTTACGTCTATATTTTAGCTAATATTGAGCCGGCAAGGTAACCTTGGGATAACCTCCCTAGCTTCGAGGTAGTTACCATAGAGGTACCCAGGTTACTAGGCCCAGCGAGCTACATCGCAGCGAGGTCTTGCGGTCAGTGGTCTACCAGGTGACGTCACAGATAGCCCACTGATACTAGTTCCTACGCCTTGCACGACCTCACCATCCATTCGCCGCCTGCATGGGCTATATTTTAATTGTAAGCAACAAGTACTATTTGTTTTAATAAATATATTATTTTTTATAAGGACTCGCTTACATTAGTTGGGGACCTTTTGATAACAGCCTATAACACATAACCCAACAAAATAATTGAAGTCTCTTTCAAAATTATAAGCTTTTATTCTAACTTAGCTGACTTCGGGTGGCACAGCTGAAATATTCAGAGCCACTTAGATGCTTGCAGAGACAATCTATTTCTGCATTTGCTTAACCTGCGTTGCAATTCATCTTTTATATTTTGCTCGGAGTGAAGATGATCAAATAGGTAATGAAATAATTGAAGTTTCCTTCACACTTATAAGCATTTGCCACCCGAAGTCAGCTTATAAGTGTTCAGGTGACCTGTAGATAGCCGTTTCAATCTGTTGAAACATAGGCTTATCTGCTTTCGGAAGACACATCATCTATCTCAAGAGTCTCTTCACTTCTTGCAGAAACATTGTCTCAATTTTTGTCACTGGAATCAGCTAAGAAGCTCTGAAGATGAAAACTATGTCTTCCGGAAGTAGCTAAGTTGGGGAAAAACCTTATAAGCGTGAAGGAGACTTCATTACTCCATTATCTAATAGATGGCCTTCACTCCCAGCAAAATAGAGAAAATGAAAATACTCAAAGTAATATGAGTCCATTTTTCTACTTGTAACAACTGAAAGCAATAGTGTTAACGCATAAGTACTTCACTCAATCGTATTTACGTTCAGCAAATATAAATGTCTCAATTAAAATCTAAGTACTAAATTTAATATTTTCAATTCTTCCTTTACTCCGCTTATGGAAGGAAAGCTATTTGAAACAGTTCAACTGCTGGAAAAATCTCAATTTTATAACAATTATAACGAAAGGAAAACGAATTTAATATGAAAATTCTCATGAAAAATTGACGCCTTTTATATTTAGTCTGTGTTTATTGCTAAATTTTTATTTGAAACAGAGATAATAACAAAGATAATTACTAATGTAAAATACCAGCATAAATCAAGATGAAATGCTTTTTAGTTCCTCTAAGAGTTGTAAAAATCAAACACCGTACACTTGTCATTCATTAGACGAAGGAACCTTGAGTTTATATCGCAAATTCTAAGCAATTGTCCTCCGGTCGTATATCCAGCAATGTCATATGTCTGTTCACTTTGAAATACATTGTAGGAACTTGTAAGGAACGCGCACGCGCACACACGCACACGCACACGCACGCACGCACACACACACACACACAAACACACTCACACACACAATAAGTTTTGTCACTACATTAAAATTGTTATAAAGACAGAACCTTTAGAAGAATAATTTATTTATTTAAATAAATTATCAAAAGTGTACAGAACTCACATTTAGTCCTAAGAATTATATCACCAACGTAAAACGTAAACAAAACGAATTATATAACTAAACTAAGTAAGAGCCTTTGGAATAAATAGTCAATCTAGTAACTAAAAAAGTCCTTCACACCGAAACTGCGTAAACTAAGCAGATTTCCTTTCTTGTGAAGATTGACATAAATAGGAGTAAAAGACGAAATTTACAAGCCGAGGAGAACAATGAGCACGTAAGAGAAGGAGGCGCTCACCCATTGCAGCAACTTTCGTAAATTTCTTCCCGAGTAAGTGTTTTTTGAAAAAAAAAAAAAAAAAAAAAAAAAATTGTAAAATGTAAACGTTATTAAATTAAATGGATTTTTTTTTTTTTTTTTTTTAATAACTGAAATAGAAACGGAGATATTACGGTTATACAAACATTTTCTTTGTAATGCTAATAATAACTGGAGAAATGAGTAGGGTTTTCGGCCAAGATGAGAAAAATAAAATACTCCAAAATTATCGGGTAACTATTTTATTTTATTATTGCCAACGTTTCGACTTAACTTATAAGTCATCATCAGGACGATAATGATGTATGGAGAAATCTCCGAGCGAGGTTTTTAAACCACCAACCTTTCTAGAAATAACGAAGGGATTCGATTTTAAATTTTTATTCAGAGTGGTGTCATTGGTCACCTTCTCTCCTCTTGGCATTGTAATTTTGTCTTTTTTTTTTTTTTTTTTTTTGTCCATTGTAATCACATTACAAAATATTATCATATTAACAGAATGTTAAAAAAACTACAAAAAACCGTTTGAAGCATTTAGAATAATTATCTATGCCAAAATCATATAATAAACTATCACAACCGACCTATGAAGTCATAATCATAGCCCCCATTCAAAATATGTTGTCTTCCATTTCATTCCATTTTACCTGAACTAAAAATCTGTCAGAACCGCCTGAAACGAGTTTGATGGAAGTAGGATTTAGTTTATATCATTTATTGATAATATTTATCATTTTTAGTGATGCCTAATTTCATATCAGCTTGGTCCATAAATTTTTAACCCTGAATTAAATCAAGGAGATTAAATTCAGGTTTAAAAGTTTAAAATGTTCAAACAGCTAGTTTACACCTATCGATCTGGATTTTAACCATTTTTGTAAATAATTTTTTTTTTTTGTTGTTGGTTCTCTGGTAAAGAGAGAAAGTTAAAGTTAGAAAGGACGGGAGATTAAGAAAAATTAATTGTCAACTATTACAACAGTATTTTTATCAAATTTAATTGCATATTGTACTTTTATTTCATTTATTGCCTACCGGCTGTAGTTAAATTTGCAAATATTGTAAACCGATAAATGCAAACTGATTTTCATTAAATATTGTAGGTTTCACAGATCTCTGAGGGGTATCCTACTTAAGAGTAACCATGGTCAGAGCACGCAAAACGCAAAAGCGTTAAATTAAGGGTTGAAATCTAAAATTAGATATTTAAATATTTAACTGTCGCTATTCTCATAGACCTTGGGAATCACCCTCTTGAAAAAATAAGTCCTAAAATAAGTACTAAAAGTACTTTTTCTCCCCCTATTTTTGCTGTGTCTCGACTAATTGTATAATTTTAAACAATTATTAATTTTTTGCAATTTTCTAAATTTTTTCTAATAAATAATATTAAAGAAATAACAAAATTACAGGCATAACCTCCACGGTTTCCTAACATCTTTCTCCACGCTCTTTATGTACTTGGGTAGTGATTAAAATTATTCACATAAATTTGTATTGGTTCTGTTCATGATACACTTTTGTTATACTCATTATAAAGTGTTTAGAATAAAATAACCTACAAACATATGTATATATTAATCAGAGTCTATCATGGTAAAGAAGATCTCATTCGAAACTCAAATCGTTAAGAAACGATCCACATTCCATTCCTTTATAATCCTTACTCTAGTCAAAATCTTCGTGGTTCGATGTCTAAGGACAGCAGAACGTATAATTTAATACGGATAGACTTCCTTGCTGATGGTAGACTTAAGTATAATTGCGCAAATAGAACAAAACTACGTGAATCAAGGACGACAGGTGGTTTCGGAATAATCCAGGATTTAAATTCAGATGGTAGAACTGCGAACCCTTCTGAAGATTTTATATCATTGTTCACATTTTCTTGTAATTTTTTTGGTAATATTTCAATCTTTTTTTGTTTAGTTTGTGCATTTATATTACATTAATTTATAACCTGGATTGAGAGTTCAAGAGGTAAAATAGCGTGTTATTTATTGAGGAGTAACAAACAAACCGCATAGCGTTCTATTCATTTGCATAATCTTTTTCAGTCGTATAATTACATTATTAAATACCTTATTACATTCTTAAATGCTTTTTCGCAATGGAGGTTAAAATTATACTTGCTCCCGAACTGTATAGGTGAAAAGTGCGCTCAAAAATCTTAGTTACGTTCATAAATATACGTTTTGGTGTGTGTATGTGTAGAAAATGAATCACTCGCGGTTGCTATATATATATATATATATAATAAATAAGAACAGGATGGAGAAAAATGGTAGTGAACACAAAAAAGAAAAAAATAACTACAATCAGGCTCCCCGAAAATTTTACTTACTGTAATTTTCGGGTAGACTGATT
>KZ806870.1:370680-391957 GCA_000696205.2 Oncopeltus fasciatus
ATATATATATATATATATATATATATATATATATATATATATATATATTATTTACTATAATAATATTCTGGTAAATATTATATGTGAAGAGGAAAAAAGGCCCAAAAATGGACCAAGGCCATTGGACTGTACGGTTCTCGTACTGTTTTGGAGGGTCACTCCTCATGCAGGCCCCTACCACGAAGAAGAGCTCGATCAATCTGGATGATCATAGAAAAGTGCATTGAGCATAGGGCTGTCATAGTCCACCTCGAGTCAGTATATGGAATGTTCTTTAAATGGCTCTCGAAGAACCACATTCCTGGAAAGCTCGTTCGACAAGTGACGAGTATATCGAGAAATTCGCCACAGATCTCTCTAAAGGATTTTGAAGCCTACAGTGGCGTGAGACAGGGAGAGGGCATGCCTTCTTTTTTATCTTGGCAGCAGAGAAGGCTGTGAGGAAGTCGGGTATGCAAACTAAACACGCTTTGTTTGACAGATTAGTCCGACTCTCTGGATAAGCGGATTTCATTGCAGAACAATCCGAAAGGGCTATGTGGGAAGCGATCCTCGATATGGACGCTCGGAAGAATCGCAGGAGAAAACGTGTCATAAGGCCACTTGGAAATTGGTCAGACATATTTGTACGTGTTAACAGTTTTGTATAGTTGGGTTCTGAACTAAACGCTAAGAATGATGTCTCCAAGAAAATTTAAAGAAGAATCATTGCGCCCGCATCATTGCTAATATTAACAGAAACAACTATTGTACACGAGTCCAGTCAGACTGTTCAAGCAAGGATTTAATAAATGACAATCATTTTTACAAGGCAACGCATATATTACTAAAACAGTGCAAGCTGTGGGCTAACCCTATAAGCAGATTATAAATAACTGCTAATAGAAATTTATTAAAAATAACAATGGTAATCTAATGTTACGGTAATTCTAGGTTTTGAATTAAAAATGTATTTAAGATGAAAATTGATTGTATTTAATTACAAAGGTTTAATATTAAAATCTAAAAATATTATTTGGAGTTTTCTTCGGAAGTCTAAAACTAAATAAAAAATTTCACAATTTAAAAAAAAAAATAGTATCTACGTATATACTGCGAGCGCCACACTTGTCCCCCATAAAACATAATAGAACGAGTTGCTGATTGATTTAATTTTGTAACATATTATTAGACCAAATAAGTCCTTGCTTTGCTTTTGAGAGTCGATATTTTTTATGATACTCAATGTGAGTGTTAATTAAATACATAAATAATCTTAGTTGTTAACGATTTAAATCTCTTGATTGTTCAGACTCCATTTTTTCGAATTGAGTCATCTCATTTCCCAAAAATCATTATCATCAGGTTCCAGAGAGCGAAGTACGTAGACAGTACTTAGAGGCAACACAATAACTTCCGTATAGAACAGACAGGGATTTCTGACTCAGTCAATATAACCTCCTACCAAATAACCTACTAGGTCGTGTATAAAGAGAGAGAGAGGAAAAAACACTTTCAGGCTCATTCTACGCTTTGCTGGGTCTGTCGGCTGATCCCCGAGGAACACCTTTGCTTTTGTATCCTCATGAAGCACTTTCAACATCGTGATACATTTTTTAGGGACCCCAGGACCATAGTGCCTTTTTAAATGAAGCCTTTCAGTCTGGAGAATCAAAATCAGGCTTAATATCTATCAAGGAAACTCATGCACCCTCTCCATTTTCTATTTATTTTTGTAAAAGATTAAATACTAAGAAATAGAAGAAAAAATCTAGCTGTCCCAGCTAGGGCTCGAACCTGGATCTCCAGCTATACGGGCAAGCGCGTTATCCACTTACGCCACCGGGACAGCCAGATAAGTTATTGAATTTAATAAGTTATCAGGCTCTCCCATTGGCGTAAGTGGATAACGCGCTTGCCCGGATAGCAGGAGATCCAGGTTCAAGCCCTAGCTGGGGCAGTTAGATTTTGTATTCTATTACCTAGCATTTAATAGTTTAAAATTTACTTGGGATAATATACCACAATAAAAATAAACAAATAAATAAATAATATGTATTTTCTATAGGCTATGTTGCTGGGGTGACGACAACCCTGCCAAAGCTCTAAATGGGGAAGTCCGAGGCACAAGGCGAGTTGAAGGGCTAAGAGTGAGGTGACTAGACAGTGACATACTCAAGGAATGTACTCAAGAACACACATTGCACAGGGGCACACTCAGAACCTGGTTGAGGCTATTGGAGAGGCCCTGACCCGGTGAGGGCTTGTAGCGGTAAGAAAGAAGGAATGATATATTTTAAATTTTATATTTTCTTAACTAAATTATCAGGGCTGTTCAGCGGGAAACTAAAATTTATAATCTTCCTTAGTAATAGTTTTAGGGAGGAAGTAATAGGAAATTGTAGATGTAAAATATAGCTTTATAACATTTTCGTTGTATAATATTTTGTCAAAAACTCTTTAAACGCTCAAATTAATTATTTATATCTATTTATACCAGTATTTAATGAAACAGAAAAGATTGAGATACTCCTACTTGACATACATTTTTTTTTCCTTTTTGTCTGTCCATTCAACTTTTAAAAACATAATAATATGAAATGTAAATATTTCAATTAAAGTTCACCAGCAGAGCTATCACCATCTATTTAAAACAGGACATGTAACTAGAAGGTCAAAGATTCTATTTTGATCTAAAAATGTAAATAGATTTATAGAAAAATTCTGAATTATGATTATTTTGGTAGCTTTCTAAGCTTTAATACAACATTCCTTACTATATTTACTGGTATTCGAAAAAAAAAAAAAAATCTTATCTTCCAAGTTTTAATGAAAAAGTAAAAGAATTATAATAATAATAAAAGTGGGTATCAATTTTTCTTATCTGAAGAATGGCTTCACATCGGGAAGATCTAATAAAATAAATAAATATTATTAGCTGCTTTCCAGGTAATATTTCATTTCGAGATATACGTAGTCCCGCAGAAAAACAGGATACCCATGTTGCGAACCATAAATGGCAAAGTGATCATGAGTAAAACATCATGAGGAGCACGGGATGAGAAACAGTCTTGGCTGCGCGGAATGCAAGATCAAGATACAGGGGTACGTGGGAGGGGAAATGTGTGGGGGGTGGGGGGAGATGAGTTACTTCTACAAATGGGAGCTCCGATAACTAATGTGGGTGCAGAAATACACGGAGACGGGAGCCTGACAGATCAGGCGGCACTCGAAGGACATCTGACGGGGCCCTTGTCCGTGGCATTCTTCTGCCCTTGGTAAATGGCCTTAATAAGGGATGCAAAAACCACTTTCTTCCTAAAGGCTATTTGGGGTAGTTCTACCTTTCCAGTCTTCAATTGTTATCATTATAAATGTTATATTCTTGTATGATGAATATATCTTGAAAAAAAAAAAAAGAAACATTCATTTAACAAATCACCCAAAAAAATGTAAAAAAAAAAAGCCAATAAATATATGTTATTTAATGTTTTATACATTTTAATAAAAAATACCGTACTTAGATTTTCATGTTTTAATTTCTAATCTTCTTTATTTATTTATTTATTTTTTTTTTTTTAACATATCGCTTATCGTTCTGGTCAACAGAAAGCCAGCAATTCATTCATAGTCTTTTTATTGTCCTGTTCAATATTAAAGGGGTGAAATATTTTACGTTTGAATGTATATGGTAACTTGTAACGAAACAAATTACCCCAATAAATTGATATAAAAATGTCAGTCAAGCAAGTGCTTCGAAAACTTAAGTAAATTTACTTTCTTCAACTTTGTTTAAGTTGTTGTTGAATTATAAAGCGATGAGAGAGCAATGAGAGTGAAAGGAAAGAAAATTTAACTGGCAGGGAATGAAGAGTTGGGAAGTACTCACCTATCTTACTTATATTTTAAAATTTATTGAATAATAAGTGCTCTCGTGAAATTTCTATAGATCATAATCGGTAAAAAAATCCATTTTACCAAAAAATTTTGTCTTCGTTTAACCTCTCTTACTCATCTCATTCTCATTTCATCGAAAATTCTACGACAAAAATACTAAATTCCGATTTAGTTTCTATAAATTAGAGGGTCCACCCAACACTTAAAATTAAGTTCTTAAATATCTTCTTTAAAGTGAGATTTTAAAAATATATATAGTTTTGAACGCATCATGTTTTTAGCTTTCTCAAGCGGTAGAGATTTGTTGAAATTATTAAAAATCTCGTCATGTGAAGAGCCTGATTTTCCTACTGGATCAGGAAGGGTTTTTGATTTAAAGAAAAAAAAAAAATGTTCGATTATGCCATTACAAAATAGCACTAGTTATCACGCAGATGAACAGTCCTTGCAAAGCATGTATCAGATCATAAAGGACATATGGGCAACAGAGACCTTACCAGAAGGATGGACGGCTGCTGTAATTCATCCATTACATAAGAAGAGAAGTAAGACAGATCTCAACAATTACAGAGGTATATCCTTATTACAGATTACCTACAAGATCCTCTCTGTAGCCCTGTTAACTAGGGTCACCACCCAGCTAGAGCCACAATTGGGGGAATACCAAGCTGGCTTCCGCATCAACAGATCCTGCCCAGAACAGATTCAAAATCTTAAGACAATTCTCACCTACAAGAGCCGAGGTGGACATTCCTGGGTATTTGTTCTAGTGGATTTTCAGAAGGCATATGACTCTATGGACAGACGAACACTTTTCTCCACACTGCGAGAATTTAGTCTGGATGAGAAGACCCTCAGACTAGTCCAGGCCACCCTGAAGAACACCACGTCTAAGGTCAAGTTTAGAGGTGAGCTATCCGAGAGCTTCCCCATAAAAACTGGAGTGAGACAGGGTGATGGCCTCTCCTGCATTCTTTTCAACTGTGTCCTAGAGAAGATTATCCGGGAATGGACGGCAGCGCTCCCACCAGGATCTGGACTGAAACTTGGGTACAAGAAAGACAACCTCAGTATTCCATGTCTAGCCTTTGCCGACGACCTCATCTTACTAGCGAATGATATGGAGGAAGCTACCCAAAACTTACACAGTCTCTACAGTATAGCAGTTAGAACCGGATTGAAGATCAACTTCCAGAAGACAGAATTCATGACCAACATTAAGGAATCCCCCTCCACAATTCCACTAAAAGACACCACATTAAGGAAAGTTTCTGCAGCGAAGTACCTAGGAGAGTGGTTCTCTGTAAACCAGAGGGAAAATTTAACTATAGACACCAGATGTACCAAGTTTGAAAGGGCTTACCACTCCTGCAGAAGCATCTACTCATCCAAATGCCTCTCCAAAAACCTAAAACTCAGGCACTACAACTCCATAGTAAAACCCTCTGTTTTGTACGCCTCAGAGTGTCTTGTAATGGCTAGGAAGGTGGAGATCAAGGAGAGGAAGATCCTGAGGAGGATACTAGGACCTGTAAGAGAAGAAGGTGGCACTTATAGAATCCGGCACAATGATGAACTGTACAGACACCAGGAGGACATAATTCCATGTGTAAGGAAAAGACGTCTGACCTTCTACGGACACTTGGCCCGCATGAAACCCGAAAGACTTACCAATAGAATCTTCACAGTGGCAGGTAGAGGGAAAGCCTCCAAAAACAAATGGATCGCCTTGGTAAAGACAGATCTGGAACAACTAGAAATCCCGCTGGCCACTGTACAAGAACGATCACAGTTCCGGCAAGCAATCCAACAGGGTGTGTTCCCAATACCCCTTACTAGCAAGAAGAAAACAGAGACCAGGTGGACGGAGGAGAGAAAGCTGGCTCACAGCCAGAAAATGAAGGAGTACTGGAAGAAGAGGAAGGAAAAAGCTTTTCCGAAGATTGGATACGAGCCGCGTGGTCCTCAGTAGGCCCAAACGACAAAGAGAGAGAGATTTAATTTTTATCTTTTTAACATTTATAGACAATAATTCCTCACATATATTTATTATTGTAAAGAAAGATATCATTTCAACCGTAATTGGGTTAAAGAAACTTAATTTTACGTTAATCTGGTTCAAATAGAGTTGTTAAGGAAGAAATCTAAATTAGTGGTACAATATATTTGAATAAGTCTTTTATTAGCTTGTTATTAATAAATAACCCATATTTTTGTGGATTTTTTAAAGATTTAATTGTGAGAAGAGCGCTCTCCCCAGAACCAAATATAAACGTTTGGGAAATGAAAGAACCTTAAATCTAATATGTTAGAGGGGATGGTCCGGGAAATAAAATTTAATAGGAAATGGCACGGAGGCTGCAAATCCGTTTTTACGAGTGGTGCAGCTCGCTTTGGGGGCCAGGGGAGAAGGCAATACCGAGGCCCACCCTCTCCTGCAAGAGACAGCTGTTCTGAATATCAGGAGGGCCGGAGGATCTGCCCTTAGCAACGTCTGTGGGGTACACCACATGGGTGTCACCTGTAACCCTGTAACGTCGCCTTATCTCCTGCCAGTGTGAACTCGCTCTTTCGCGGTACACAGATGCAATGGGACTGCTTCATTTAGGGGTTCTCTTTGGCCCATCATGGTCCATCCTTTTCTCTGTCTACCTTATCATCGCGACCCCATCTAGACTGCAAGTGACAGGGAGTAGCACCCAGGGGTTTAGAACAGTTAGATTGATGGATCTCATTTGATATAAGTACTCAAAAAACAAAATATGCAAATGCTATCTTCATAACTTGAAAAGACGATTATCGAAGCATTCCAGATAGCTGCAAAAAAAAAAAAAAAAAAAAAATTCCAAAAAAAGAANACATGGGTGTCACCTGTAACCCTGTAACGTCGCCTTATCTCCTGCCAGTGTGAACTCGCTCTTTCGCGGTACACAGATGCAATGGGACTGCTTCATTTAGGGGTTCTCTTTGGCCCATCATGGTCCATCCTTTTCTCTGTCTACCTTATCATCGCGACCCCATCTAGACTGCAAGTGACAGGGAGTAGCACCCAGGGGTTTAGAACAGTTAGATTGATGGATCTCATTTGATATAAGTACTCAAAAAACAAAATATGCAAATGCTATCTTCATAACTTGAAAAGACGATTATCGAAGCATTCCAGATAGCTGCAAAAAAAAAAAAAAAAAAAAAAAAAAAAAAAGGATCTACTTATCTCCAGTAATTTACACTCCCGTCCGTAAAATTTTGCTTGTGTGGGGGGAGGGGGTTTCGTGACTGTTCCCACAGGTGTTTTAACCTGGCAAAAATCTGTAAACAATAAAACAGATGGGGCCAATATTTAACGAAGCTATCAAGAGTGTAGCAGCTGAATAACTGTTACGCACCTTCAGTAACAGTCATAGTCCGCGGTTTGATGGACCACTCTTAAAAAAAAAAAAAAAAAAAAAAAATCCCAACTTTTTAAACTAATATTTTAAACAATAACTAAATTTATTTTCTTCTGGAGATGTTGCTAATTATTGTTTTGGTTGTTTATGTTCCCTAAACTGCTCTTAGGCTATTATCAAGTTCGTCGTTTTGATACTTGGATGAGTTACTAATTGAATGAAGTCTAAAGGTTCAGAAGAGGAACAGAAACGCTTCTGTTAGGCAGTTTTACACCCTTATTTTTATTTCAGGTTTCTGGCTGTTAACTATAACGCTTGATCCTGTCATTAGATAAATCAGTTTTTGTTTTTTTTAAACTCCTAAGCAAAGACTGGGTCATGAGAGAGGGGCTGGTCTTAACGCCTACACACCACTGGGCACACTGTTATTTTGGACAAAAGCCGGCAACAGAGGTACTCGAGGTACTTCCGAGCAAGGGATGGGCTCTATGCACACCCTAATCTAAAGATACCTATAGCTATTAGACATTTATGAAAAGAATTTCAAACTACAAAGGTCTTTTAATAATCACCCCTAATGTTCTCAACTACATTTCATTTGCATTCCAACCACAGTAAAATTAACATAACCTTACCACATTAAATTAATTTTAGAATTGTTATAAAACCACTACTGTTATTTTTGCAAAACCTCCTAAAAATATAAAGGAAACTAGTTATTTGTTCATGCATAAAGGATATTGAGTGAATAGAGGACGGATGTTTTTTCGATTAAAGTTTTTACGATATAAGATAATTGCCTTATATAACTTGATGTTGTGCAATATAATAAAATATGGTACGACATTAGGGACACACACACACACACACACACACACACACACACACACACACACACANATATATATATTTATATTATGCATGCTTTTATATTTTTAAAACAAAAAATGTTTAGTGTATTTCAGTTATACACTAAAAATGTATTTCTTAAATATCATTTTTTACATGCGTTTTTTTTAACGTTGTAAATATTATAATGTCATATTCTACATCTACTTTGTTCTATACTTTGTTTTCCATGACGTAAATAAAAAACGAAGATATTAAGATTTTATGTGCGTCATGATACCAACGTGAATAACTTACTGTTTCGCTATTTTAGTTCTTTACAGTAAATAATAAAAAAAAGGGTTATGACTTTATTAAAATTGTGTATATAAAAGTAATTTTCCTCCCTGGACTGTTACCTCCACATGTGAGACATAAAGATGTTTGAATTAATAAAAAAATTTTCTACAATTTCAGATTTACTATTTAAATCAATAACAATAATCCCGATGTTCCTCTATAATATTAAGATTTTTAATTTTTTTTTTCCCATTGGTCCCTCATCCACCCTTCTAGACATTAAAAAATTTATCCACCGGTTTGTTAAATGAACCTTAAATACCGAATTTGGTTTATTATTTTTAAAATTTCGGGCGCTAGAGTGCAATCAGATAAATATCAATATAGTTCTTAGCGAAACACAGTTAAGCTTTTCAAATGTAGGATCTTTGGAGATCCCTTAAAATTTCGCGTCATGACATCAGAGTAGTTAGTGTGATTTCCATCTGGGAAATGGACAAAACGCACACTAAAAGGTAAAATTTATATTTTGCGCCATTTAACTTTCATGGTCCATTACCATTGATACTATCCGAACTGTAACATTAATACCTTTTGAAGGTTTGTACATGAAGAAATGCGGGTAAAATTAAAAGTGTTTCCGTGAGTTTCTGGAGCCCCACTCCCCATAACCTTCTTCCAGTTTGTGACGTAATCTGTCTGGATTTCGTTGGACGTCATACGGTAAGTACCTGTTTCTTGTCACGGAATGCACCCAGGATGTCGCTGTCTGGTCTCGTAACATAGTCCGCGGCGTAGCGACTCCGTCTGAAGCCACATTGGTAAGCGATAGGAGTCCGTTCTTCTGAAGAAACCGGACATGCGTATAAGAGAGAAACGGTAGCTCGACAGCCATTCTTCGGTCGTACAGAAAAAACTGTTATTATTATTAAATGATGTAAGAAATGCATTAAATAAATATAATATGAGGAAGGATTGGTCGGTGATTCGGTTTTGAGATTTGAATTAATTTTGTAAGCAAAAAGAGTTTTTATTGATAAATTATTAAAGTGGGATTTAACATGGGGCAAATAACACTATATTTATTCAAATCCCATTTGAATAAATAAAGTGTTATTGCCAACGTTTCGTTCAAAATTTTAGGTCTTCTTCAGATTAATGGGTATGATGGAGGGAGTGAGTCTCCTGCTTTAGCATAACTAAATCATGGCGGAATTAAAGTCAGAAATATAATGTTTTAAAAATTACAAGGAAATCAGGAAGAGCTTTCAGGACTCCTCTGGTTTTTAAATCTGGAGAGGCATTCTTCTTTTTTGCTTAAAGGTAATTAAAATTTTTTTGTATTTATTTTTTAGTTCAGTATTCTGTTATTTTGACTTTTACTCTTTCTCAAATTTGAAAAAAATCATTCGAGAAATTGTATGTACTGGAGTGTCTCCCGAAAATAATTGAAATTTTGTGAAGGACCTTTGAATAATAGAAGTGCCTCTATTAACTTTTTTTTACATTTTCCTTCACAATTTAATATTATTTATCAAGAGGAATTTGAGTATAAATTTCATCAATGGATCCAGTTTTTCTTATTCAAGACAATGAATACATATATTGTTCATACATTGTTTCAACTTTTTAAACTGAGTATTATATTTTGTCTTAAAGCATTGTATATTAACTGAAGAAAAGCTTCCTTAAAATCCATTTTTCCTTTTTTTTAAATCCTCATTCCACCACGGATGAGGGTACTTCTGGGCGGAGCCTCCAATTTTCAATATCAAAGCCGGCTGAGTTTGAAAATTGTTTGCAGAGCCTCAGTTGAACGTTAATATATCACAGAAGAAGATAGTTGGGGTTCAGTCAATGAATTTTAAATAAATAAAACAGATGAACATTAATGTACCCGACGCTGAAACTGTTATCCATTTCCTGATGTGTCGGTCCCACTGATCTCGCTGTCATGAGTGGTATGGAGTAGGGCATATTATATAGCCTATGATTGTTTTTTTTTTTCTTTTTTTAAATACTTGTCTTTTGACATATTATAGATGAATCTAAAATATTTTCATGAAAAAAAATAAATAAATAAAAAGAAGGAAACTGATTTCAAGATACTGTTGTTGTTATATTGGGGATTTACGGCGCTCAACTGCTGAGGTTATCAGCGCCCTCCATATTTTATGAATAAAATAAAGTTTAAGCAGATCTATCGACACAGGCCCCATCCCGACGGACAGAGACAGATACTAATTTATGTAAATTTGAGAAGTTATTAG
Organism: Oncopeltus fasciatus; assembly: GCA_000696205.2. NCBI lineage: Eukaryota > Metazoa > Arthropoda > Insecta > Hemiptera > Lygaeidae > Oncopeltus > Oncopeltus fasciatus. The sequence continues at coordinate 381,344 of KZ806870.1, forward strand.
TTTTATCTAATGTGATATTTATTACAAGATATTACATGATGCTTTTTAAAAATATATAGAGGTGCAATACATAATCTTCTGACATTTACATTCTTAAATATACTATATCATATCGTTTTAATGAAAAAAATCACAGCAAGAAAAAAAAATAAGTATGTGAGTATATGGGATGGGAGGGCCCCCTTAGTTATAAAATATAGAAACTAAATTTAGCTTTTCTATTACTAGTTTAAGTAGTTCTTACTATTAATATTACGAGGAAATTTTACAAAGCATATTAAATAATGCCTTTTAAAGCATATTAAATAAGAATTAGTCTATTTTTGTAAATTTTATAATCTATATATTTTAACCTTATCACTTCATAGTACTTAATGTTTAAAATACTTCAATGAACGTATTATATGTCAAATTTAATTTTCTGACAATTATGTTCTTTAACATTTGAAGCATTGGTATGTTTAAGATATAAGTTTGTTATAAAATGTTTAAGAATGTAAATATGAAGTTCAGAAGTTCCCCTCCTCCCACTCTTCCCTCCAGAACAGAAATAATCTTACGTTTTTTTCTTTAAAAGATATTACTCTCCCCAATTTATTAAATGTAATTCTTCATTTACTCTCATCTGTGTCCTTCGATTCAATGAAACGTGTGGGATGTACTTAGCCTGCACTGCTCCCGTGTGAGGGACTCAGCTCTCATTACCTCTCGCATTTCGTTAGATACTCATTTACTCCCATATCTATGTCCCGCGAACCAATGGTGCATGGGGAACGTGCTTAGCGAAGGCATTTTCCGCATGAGGACCCGCAAGTCAGAGCGGTCGCGGACACCCCCTAGCAGCAGAGGTGCAGTGGAAGGGTAGACCACCCCCCAGCTGGGCGGGGGTGGGAGATCGAACGGCTTAAGTAATGAGGCCGACAAGCTGACGCTTCGTATACGCTCTTCACCAGATGTCTGCCCGCACACACGACTCTTATGACGCACGCCTTTCTCTGACTACGCACTAGAGAACCTTACAGGGCAAATGTAGCACTAATCAATGACTTATATAAAGTTCCCTCAATACTGATCAAGTCGGCCATTGACACATCATCCCTAACCTTCACTTTTTAAAATCTTATAAATGAAAAAGATAGGAAAGAGCAATTGTAAAGAAAATATACTAACAAATATGTTAATTATATCTTGAAAAAAAAATGTAAAAAAAAATTAAATAAATAAAAAATCCCTGCTTGTATAATAAATTTTTCAAAATATTTATTTAATGGTCTGTTTTTGTTTTAAATAGCTGCATTAAAAAAAAAAAAAATTGTATTATAGAATACCTTGAAAGCCCGTCATTGAAACTATTTTTTAAATACTGTCTTTTCATACATATTGAAAAGTTTATATTAATATAAATTTTCTGATAATATTATTTAAACATATATTTTTTCATTTAATTCATTTAAACTATATATCCAATAGTCTATTTTTATTTTATTTTCGGATTCCATGAGTCTTCTTTTTTTCTTTAAAAATGAATTAAAACGAGCAAAATAAAAGTGAAAATGATAACAGGTAGGAAACCTGGTAACACTAGGAATGTGCAAATTACAGCTCATTGCTTAAGCGCAAATTTGGCTTTAAATTAATGAATTTTATAATTAAAAAAAAAAACAGAAAAATAAAAGTTCTTTCTTCTGGTATGTATTATGAAGCTCTACTTGTTTTTCTTTAAATGTGCTTAACTGGATTGAGAATTTGTATTAATTAACAATCCAGTCAAGCCTTTATTTATTTAGTCAAGTTTTATTATTTCATTCATAAAATTTTTAATGTTTTATTAGAGATGGTCATATGTATGTTACTCTTATATATGACCATCTCTAATACTGACTGATTTCATCTTTCAATCCGGAATGAGGAATGAGGATAAAATGTATGGTTGTTAAAGCTGGCACTGGACGAACCGGGAGAGCAAGGGAGAGAGAGATACTTTTACACATATTATGTTCTATAATTTTTAACATTTAGCAGATTTAACAAGAACTTATTACATTTTTATTTAAGACTTTTTGCATGGCATTCTTCTGAATCCGTCCTCACAGTGTATATATATATATATAGAGAGAGAGAGAGAGAGAGAGAGAGTGAGCTACCCATGAAAATGAACATGAGTAGCTTGATTTATAAAGATAAAATGATATAAATCCTATGATTAGAAATATTCCCTTTTAATCTTGAATGTAAGACCAAACTGGACTTTTTTCTTGAAAATGGAGTTCGTTGTGACATATTTTCTGATGTATTTTAATTTAAGTTATTATTTTCTGTCTGAAGTTTTACACAGAATTTTTAATATTTACAATGGTTTTTTGTTTTTTGAATTGTTATTAGGAAGTGTTGGCCATGAGGAGGTCACGCGGCCATTTCCTGTTCAGGCAGCGTGGTGTGTTATTAGGATGGGTAATACTAGATAGAGTTTGGGCTAAAGGATTGGGATGCATGGAAAGGTCAGAGAGGAATTTATTAAAACGGATTGTAATCCGTTTGTAATTTACAAAAGGTATTACAAGGTCATTGTGGAGTTGGCAAAGTAATAAGTTGCATCAACTATGATTCTTAGGATTTTGGATTAGAAGGACTGTATTATTTGGATGTTGGATGGTTTAGCAGTTCCCCACAGTCGACTCCATACGTCCAGATAGGTCTCAGTAACGTCTTATAAAGGGTAAGTTTGTTAGTCACAGTTAAAGTTGACTTGCGGTTTGACAGCTTGTAAAATTATCCAAATCTCCTATTTAGTTCGTGTCTTTTTATTTTTGTGTGTGTTCCATGTTAGTCGAGAGTAAAAATGAAAGCCCAGATACCAGACGCAGTCGGAAATTGGGATAGGGATGCCATTAAAGTAAATTCTGCCAGGTTGTTTCTTCCTTAGTTTGCACAGAATTAAGCTGAAGAAGTTTTTTTTTTATTTTTGTGAAATGTTTTTTCGAACTAACTGAGATAAGTCATTAAACGTTGCGCTAGTCGTGCCTATCGCTTCCCCCCTGATCTGACATCATAGCCTCATGATTCTGCAGCTAAGCAAACACCTGTCCAAGCTGATGCGACTTCCTGTTTTCAAACTCAGGACATGTGTTTCATATTTGCTATTAGGCAGTGCCAAATCGCCGCAGTTCTATGAGATAGGCTGTAAAGAATTTCATTTCAGCGAATTAAAAAGGAGTGTAGCTATTGAGGTTGTTCACATCACAGAATTTTCCCATTGCATTTATTCATGTCCTTGAATTCATTCATTTCTTTTTGAAATCAAATGATGGTGAAGAGGTGCTCAAAGGGAGAGAAAAATTTATAATCTTCGTTGGTATTTCGAGTTGTGAAAACGTTTACAGAACAAAGTAGATGTAAAATGCAATTTAGAAACGATTATATTTTGTATCATTATTAAGAAAAACTTTTACTAAAGAAAAAAATTATGAATATAACTACGATGGGTGAGACCGAAATTGAGTGGCCATACTTTTAACTCTCATTGTTCACCCCATCTTGTAAATTAATTTTCATCACTTAATCTTATTAAGATACATCTCTAATGAAACATAATAAATCTTCATTGATTACACAGCTCCTTTTTTTATTTATTTCATATTTATCTTGCAGAAAAAATATTGTAGCTTCTTTGGAAATGCGTTTCTCGACCTGTGGAGGAATTAGTGAAGTTTGACAAGGAGGTCGTAATCTCGCCTGTGCTAATATTCAAGTTATTTCGATTTAAAAAAAAAGAATTAGCAAATTAATTGTCTTCTTTAAGTTCTAATTAATAGTCTAATGAAGAACTGTATTTGAAAAAAAAAATTTTATTTATTAAATTTTTTTTTTTTTGTTAGCTTCCCTTTCAACCACTTAGGGACATGGAGGGAGAAGCTTTCTTCTGGTTACTATCCCCGTTTAAACATCCATGGCTCAGGACAAGCATTTACTGCACACCAGGATTGCGGGACCCAAACGGATCCCATGAGCGACCCTGGCGTGTCAGATTTGTGTTCACTTAGAACATATTGTTTTAAATCGGAAACAAAGATAAACCCTCTCTTCAAAGTGAGCCAAATGACCTTGTCAGCTAATAAGACATTTGTGATTCAGATGCAATTTGCATCAGTTATCGTTCAAAAACCGGCATATCTGATTTATTATTTTAGATAAAGCGGTTTTTACTGTGACAATGTAGAGATAAAGTTTATTTTCGTTTTAGGAGTATTAGGTGTTTTATGCACCCTCCACAGCTTACATCTCTTTGATAAAAACGGTAAATGTTTATAGTTAGTGGAGTAGCATTTATTTATAACTATGGACAAACCATAGTTTCATTTCTTTGAATGAGGTACAAGGAAGTGAATATGAGCCATAAGAAGTCTGTAATAGTCGCTTTAAAAAAAAAAAATTAATTGTACCTCCCATTCAACCACTTAGGGTGACGGAGAGATAGGCTACATTTAGGTATCCAACCTATTCTATGCTACCATGGCACCAGACAAGCTTTTATTTGCACATAACCAGCGGTGTCAGGACAGCTGGCTCCCGAACCAGCGGGATTCCTTCGACTGAGCCAGTAAGTATTCCTTCACGCTGAGATGTAACACAAAATAGATCACGTTAATCCAGTACTTAGCCTGGAACAGGCGTTACCTCCTGACGTAGGTGGTGGGGGGCCGGCTCACCCTCCCCGCGGACGTATTGGGCGCCACTGACACCCAGATGACGCCCAAACGAGGGGGTGGGTGAGACTAACGAGATTGGCCAGCTGTCCCTCGGATTACACTCTCCGCCGATATTGAAATCCCTGAGCCGTTCACAATTAGATTTATCTACACTCGGACAACACATTCTTACCATCCCCTCATTCATCACGTACCCCATTATTGATAATAAAAAAAACCGGGGTAAAGTAGAGCCAATAAGCTTTTCCATAAGTCCTGATTAAACAAATTTATGCCTAATATGATGTACAAATTTGTACTAATGACTAACTAGCTAACATGTAGCTGAGCTAATAAAAAAGGGGCGCCAGGTTAGCTCAGGGGATCCGCATGGGTCTCGCAATCCGGACGCTTGCATGTTCGAATCCCACCCAGGTCAATATTTTATTTATATATAAAAGCTTGCCCTGAGCCATGGATGTTTAGAATGGTGTGGCGACCTGTAGATAGTCCCTCCCTCCATGACCCTAAGTGGTTGAAAGGATGGCTAATACTTATAAATAAATAAAAAGGGGATATCACACTGGAGCTTGGTGAGGCGAGGGACTCAGGAAACAAAGGTACATGGTTTACAACTCACAGTGAACGAAGAAAGATATTTAAATATGTAATGTCGTGGGCTGTCTTATTCTTTGATATATTAACCACATTTTGGTTTGATTCAAAACCTTTTAATATTCTCTTTTCAGCCCTGAAGAAGCCATCACATGATGTGCGAAAGCTCGGCAAATAACAACAATTTGACACGGTCCAACCTTTTAATATATTAATATTTGATTGAAGTCGAATGCGAAAATGAGGATTTACAGAGAGACCAAATTTATTGTTAATAGAATTACAATAAAATTTATATAACTTTACTCATTTATATAAAATGTCATTTTCTATATGGTTTATGTTCTATACAATTTTAATGAAAACAAAAAAAAAAAAAAAAATACTTATTTAGGTAGCTACTTAGGAATGTAGTTATTTTGGGAGCGCTTCCCCCACTCCACCTTCTCTGCCAATCTCGGGCAAAGCTTAGTGGTTAAACGTTTTAGGCTTATTATTCTCTACTTGAATAAAATTTCTCATTTTTATATCTTTACGAAAATATGGGAAGTAAAATACTAGAATATGCCCTGTTTTTCATAAAATATAGGCATAAATAGGAATTAGTGTCTCTATATTTAAATAACTGGATCATCTTTCTACATATATATTCATAAATGTGTGATAAGCGTTTTTAAGAACATAAATGTTATTAAATTATATTTCACCTACTCTGCTCCAGAAAAATTTTCAGAAGTTTACGGAGAGTAACTCTGTTGGACGAAGGGAGTGGGGGTAGAGGAAAGCCACAATTGAAAAACATATTTTCAGCTTATGAACAGAATCACTGAATTCGCAAGAAAAACAAATTAAACATGTATAGTAATATTAATTATAATATTGCCTATTATGGTGGTAGAAAAGTATAATAAGGCCTAATTAGATTGATTATATAATAAGAATTCCTTGCTATTGTGGCCATCTCCAAACCATTAGTTTTTGTTCTCATGGTTAAAAAAAAAAGAAGAGATTTTTCATTTTGATTAAACATAAACACATCAGGAATTTTGAAGGCAACGATTGAAGGTTCTTATGTGGAGTTGACTTTCATTCAGCTAAAGAAAGAAATTGGGAGCCGGATATAAATCAGTTATTGATGGCACTAATTTCCAAACGCGATTACAAGTCTTTTGTCATTGTATTAGCTGAACGGTCATTTCAGAAAGGGGCGGAGGTGGGGGGTGTGCTCAGGTGATGGGCAGTGCTCAGGGGAGGGAGGATTAGCCGGGAGCCGCCACCAAATATTTACTTCGCCTCCCCTTCGCTGGCCAGCTGTGTTTGTTTTCATATAAGCAGCCCTTAGACAGCCCTGCTTTAGTGACGCTCTGACCAGCTCCCTTCGTCCGGGGTCTTGAAGTGATGCCACCCAGGAATATCCCAAAACACGAGGAATTCTCAGCAGGTAAACAAACCGTCACTCATATTTGTCCGATTTCCTTCAGTAAAGGTCTCGTTTTTTTTCCATATGGCAGTATGGCATGTGTATATATGGCAATGTGCTTGCGGAAAGCCAAAAATTGATCAGCTAAAGCTTTTACAGACAAACGTATGTAAAATAAATGTGAGTGTATTCGCCAAAATATTATCCGTTCGTATTTATATGTTAGTTAACAGCTCCCTCATTTCATAAATAAAAATAAAAATTACAGAATAAGTTTCTTGTAGATAGCCCTTCGGACATATAAAATCCGTTAGTCTAAATAACTTATCTAATGTTAATTCATTCAACCTGCATTGAGTTTAATTACACTCACTTAAAATCTGGATAACGGGGTTAGTCACAGTTTACAGAGGTAAAGATTACAGTGCTACTGCCGCCAACTTAGTATAACAAAGTTGTATCCCCATATAACTGTGAAGAGCAAAATATATTTGCCAAGGACGCAGGTAATGAGAGGACCTGACCCGTACGGGAAGGGGCCACTTAAGGGCGGTCACATGCTTCCAGATGACACCGCTCCACTCTTATAAGAGGAAATCTTATTTTTCAGGGAAATCCAGAATTTTCTAGAAGATTCTGTGAAGTTATAAAAGCGGCTCGCTAGTAACTTTCGAGTCAGCGTTAGATTACATGTCAGATCGTGTGTCTTTGCTCAGCCAATGTCAGTATCTAGCGAGTTCAGATCTTTTGTAGACAACAGCAAGTTTCTGAGACCTCTTTGAATATAAGCACTATTAATTTATTTGTACACTTTGTAATTAGTTGCTAGCTACAAGGGATTTTTTTTCTTTCATTTCTTGGTTAGTAAGGGCAGTAGTTTAATTGTTTAATGGTGTGATTGTTGTGGCCCAAGTTAGGAATGAAGCAGAAACTTCTCGATACAATATCGTTCTATTATTCAGGAAAGATTTGACTTCCTTTTATTAAGAAAACGCAAAAAAAAAAAAAAAAAAAAAAAAAGTAATTTATGGCCTTATGAGTAAGTTTAAGTAATTAGAGGCAGTATATTACATGTTTCTTCAAGTTTTATATGTTTAAAAAAATAAGTTGCACATTCATAGATGTTTGAGATGACAATTGGCTATGATATTAAACTCTTTTTGTTAGAGACTGAATCATGATCAGATTGAAGAAGAATATACAAAATCTACTTATGAAAAATTAATGAAAATATTTCACGTAAAATACTACAGCATTTCTTTTCCTAAAAAATTGAGAGAATGAATGTGTGTTTAAAAGTGATCCATTATTAACCAAACCTTTCGCATTTTATAGATTTGAATAAGTTGGGTTTCAATCCAAGCTATTAAAGGAATGGCTCCTTTTTGTTTTATCAAGCCTTCTCTTACTTAGGCTGTAGAAGGATCTCATTGTATTTCTTTGCATTGATTTAAGGGGATGATTTTTGAACAACCCTTCTCTAACTTAGACTTTAGAAGGATCTCATTGCATTTCTCTGCATTGATTTTAAAGAATGATTTTTGAACAACCCTTCTCTAACTTAGACTTTAGAAGGATCTCATTGCATTTCTCTGCATTTATTTTAAGAAATGATTCTTTTAACAACCCTTCTCTAACTTAGGCTTTAAAAGGATTTCATTGTATTTCTCTGCATTGATTTAAAGGAATGATTCCTTTAAACAACCCTTCTCTAACTTGGACTTAAGAAAGACATCATTGCATTTCTAAGCATTTATTTTAAGAAATTATTCTTTTAACAACCCTTCTCTAACTTATACTTTAGAAGGATCTCATTGTATTTCTCTGCATTGATTTTAAGGAATTGTTTTTTAACAAACTCTCTCGTACTTGGGCTTTAGAAGGACCTAGTTGCATTTCTAGGCATTGATTTTAAGAAATGATTCTTTTAACAACCCTTCTCTAACTTAGGCTTTAGAAGGATCTCATTATATTTCTCAGCTTTTATTTTAAGAAATGATTCTTTTAACAACCCTTCTCTAACTTAGGCTTTAGAAGGATCTCATTATATTTCTCAGCATTTATTTTAAGAAATGATTCTTTTAACAACCCTTCTCTAACTTAGGCTTTAGAAGGATCTCATTGCATTTCTCTGCATTTATTTTAAGAAATGATTCTTTTAACAACCCTTCTCTAACTTAGGCTTTAAAAGGATTTCATTGTATTTCTCTGCATTGATTTAAGGGGATGATTCCTTTAAACAACCCTTCTCTAACTTAGCCTTTAGAAGGATCTCATTGTATTCCTCTGCATCGATTTCAGGGAATGATTTTTGAACAACCTCTCTCGTACTTAGGCTTTAGAAGGATCTCAGAGAAATGCCTCTGCATTGGAAATGGGGAAGTAAAAAAATTCGTGCACTCCAGCAGGTCCAGCAAGCAGTTCAAGGGGATGCACCCCGCATGTGGAGTTGGAGTGTCGGACGTGGGGGTGGCCCCATCCCCCTCGAGGCGCCTGTCTACAGAAGAAGAGCAGCCCCTGCCGCTGAGGCCCTGCTGATAAGGGCAGCTGCTACCGAGATAAGGGAGTGTCGGACGGCAGTGGTGGGGGCCCGCCTGAGGGAGATAAGAGCCGGCTAGTTCGGTCCCTCGCCTCGCCCGGCACGCACCTTGTGTACTGTATCTCTCCTTGCTCAAACATCGCGACACTTTGACAGTAGCCCCTCTTTTTGAAGGCATGTCTTCACCCAGGACGAGGATTAGCCTGCTCTACAGGTAACCATTCTTTTATCATATATTTCTTATCTCTTCATTGTTTATTTTCTTTGGCCCATTTATTTATTTCAAATTTATTTTACTTTTCTAAGGAAGACTAAAGTTTTTTTGTGTGTGTGTGTGTGTGATTAACATAAACAAAACATGTTTTATTTAAATTTATGCAGCAAATTATTTTTCAAAAGGATTTTAACAAACAATAACAAAAAAGGATTAACGTTTCAAGTCATAATACAGTACTGGCTAAACAAATATATCCACAGTTTTATATAGTTTTGTATATAGCTATAGTTATTTTATGCCTATTTTTATATACTTAGTAGAGACAAATTTATAGACTTAATAATTTGGAGGTAAATTTGTTGATCGTCAAGTTTTATGAAGAGAGGATTAACAAGAATTCGGTATTTGTAATTGATAATCCTCTTTTCAGAGATATTTCCTTAAATTTGAAAATAATTCATAAGAGTTAAATTTTAATTTTCATATTTAATAGGTTTAGTTTTATGTCAGTCAAAGTCAATGTCAATAGGCGCTATTCCGAATGTTAATTAATATTAAAATAAATATTGAAATTTTGGATATCGGTTAATGGTAACTCATTAGTTCTATGAAGTCATTTCTGAATGTCATTCTTTTAAACAGTAAATAAAAGTCTCATTTATTGATAGAATGGTTTATAATCAAAATTCAAAATTAATAGATTTCGTAACTCTTATAATTTATTTTCAATTTATTAATTCTATTTACTATGCTATTATTTTTTAAACTTGTACGTTTTAGTTTTTATATTATTTTCTTATTGAAATATTTACTGTGTAATTACTTATTCATGAATAATTTATCTGAGTACACATTTACTAATTTTCGTGGAAACATTTTTTTTTGTTTTGTTCCTCTACAAAAAGTACAAAGGGCTGTAAATGTTCGGTAATCGATAGATGTGTATATATGTTACGTTTCGACTGGCTTGTCATCTTCAGCGAACCTTTATTACCCGCTTTTATTGATATCAAGAGTAAAGATAACATTTTAGTATTGATAAAGCATATTGAAAATATAAGTTCTTAAAATAATGAAAAATAAAGTTATATTCTTATTAATCAAAAATGCCAAGAAAGTACTTTGAGGACAAAAAAAT
>KZ806870.1:401571-413376 GCA_000696205.2 Oncopeltus fasciatus
AAAAAAAAAAAAAAAAATCCACTTGTCTAGTTTTATTTTCTTATGCTTGTTCTTCAATCTTGAAACCTAACTCCTATATTCTATTTGTAAGTATTTCAGTATCATCGAGATCTCACCTTCAAAGTGCTAGATTCTAAACTAGATTTGAGAAAATGAATAACTAACAGAAATATTTAGAGAATACTTTACAGAAATGAGTAGTTTAAAAAAAAAAAGAAGCAAGAACCATTTTTTTTTTTTTTTTTTTTTTCAAAAAATGCTTCCATGGTATCTTGCATTTCTTACTAAAGAGGATTTCCTGAATTAATATTACAAAGCATGCTAACTATAACAATGCCTAATAAAATATTTTATATAGTTTGAATTACATTATCTGTTTTGAATGAATAGAATGGTCAGGGTTTCGGCCAGGATATAAAATAAATATGTCAAAAAATCATTTGGGTATAGTTTCATTTATTGATGCCGTTGTTTTGGCTTACGATGAAAACCATCAATAGGAACTGTCCCTAAGTTCACATTTCCAAGACTTTATTGTATATACAACATTCAACAGATCAATGATACATTCTATTGTACTTAATTTATTAGCCGTCATTTTGTTACCTGGGATTGTATTGGGAGTCTATTGCCTGTTTCCAAGTGGTATAGACTGATCCTTTTGCTAAAGTGGGATGTATGTTATCCTGCCCGGTCGATGACTCAATGCTGCAAGACTCGATCACTCGTGAAGTTGTATCTATTTGCGCCCCCCTCCCCCCTGGCGGTTCCAGCGGCGAAGAGCATTGGGTTCGGATCCTCGGATCCCCAGTGGAAGCCAATTAGGGTAATCAGTGTATCTTGCCCTCGGAGAGGTCCACATCTGGGCGGTGGTGGAAGGCTGGTCTGGCGGGGCACATCTGGGCGGAGAGCGGCCAGATGTGCCCACTCCTCCTCAACAGATGGCAGTGTTTACATTCCGGAGCCGTTGACAGCAGCAGGTACCCAGGCTCTCTGTTTGCCCGCCTCTCCCTTCCCACACAATTTTAGGGTAAAATTTATCTAATCTCCTTCAATTCACACCCCTCAACAATCGTACTCATAAACACGCAGTTTAATTCTAGAAGAATCACGCAATGTAGTAAATCTTTTATAGCTCAAAGACTTTTAGAGTGTTCATTCCGTCCTTCTAAATGAGAGTTTGTTGACCGTAGATAATTATTCTAAGATGATTTTAGTTGGGGTTCGGTCGAAACTAAAATCATCTTAGAATTCCGCCCTTCTGTTATTTTACTTTTAAAAACCTACATTTAGTATTGAGTGTGGAGTTTGGAGTTTGGGGGGCTACCACTGAGTGCATCTTCCTCCACTTACCCATCATGCTAATTTCCGTTTTTTTTTTTTTAATTTATATATTTATACCATCTGCTGATTTTACCACATTGTACCGGTGTGGATATATGCTCCTTATATATGTATATATATTATATATATTTTATATAAGATAAACAAAAAATATATTGAGTATTATTATATGATTTTAGTTGGGGTTANAAAAAAAAAAAAAAAAAAAAAAAAAAAAAAAAAAAAAATACAAATTAAAAAAAGAGGTGTATTTTGTATTCTATAACAGGTGGTAAATGTATCTGTAGCTTTTATGTTCCATGAGATTTATGAGAAAGACTGTGACTTTTATTTTCCATGAGATTGACGAGAATTTAAGTTTGACAGTGGAGTGGGTCCCTCAATTTCAAGCTAGAGAAATCAAATCGCTCTTTGAGTTGTTTTATTGTTGAAATCGGGATAGAGGATTTAGGGGATAGTCGAATTGTAGAATCTTCAACATCTTCTTTATTATTAATATTTTGATACAATTCTGTTACACAATATAAGTGTACTTCTTAGTGGAAGGCTTTCTTTTATTTCTCTATTACTCTTTTTTATTATTATTTTTTTTTTTTTAATCTGTTATATTTACGTTTTAAAATTCGAAACTTCACTAGGTCCTCCTTTGCTAGTCCCGAAGAGCCATGTCTTTTTATTCCTACCTGTTTTGATAACTCCGAATTTGTAATAGCTCACGTGGTAGACAAATGTCCTGTTGTGTACCCTGTTACATGTGTAGAAACATTTCTTCCTGCGAGCTCATATAGAAAAAAATTACTTAACATCTGAAACGATACTAAATATTACCCTTATTAACTGATATAATTAATAATCCTATAGTTGTATCACGACAACATTCATTTATTGTATACTGATTCTCTCAACCGTAACTGAAGTACCTAAGTTGAAGCATATGACGATTAGTGACATATGTAAAATATGGGACGTTTAATTATCTACTTTCAGAGTGCTGAGATTTGCGGGAATCTCATATTTTCAAAACTTTTGTCTCCTTATCGAACGACCTGTTAATTTAAATTCAAATACATTGAAAATTGATAATTATTGAATTACATTGATTAAATATTAAAATCATATTAGTCGCCTATCGGAGTAATGTCTTCGGTAAATGGGATTGGCTTTTTACTATTTTGAGTGTGTCTCTTCCGAATTATTTTTGAAATGAAGCGTCTTCTTATATCTCTCATGAATCCCCGAGAAGTTCCAGGACCTCTTCGGAAATGTTCTGCTGAGCTCGGTTGCCTACCTCTCGCCCCTGCGGCCGTACGATAAGAGAGCGACAGGAGACGAAGATGGCCGCTCCAGACTTCGAGGGCCGATTGAATATGGATGTCAGTCGTCGCCTCCCAGCAAGCCCTAATCGAGATCTCGCTCTCCGGCGCCCTCTGCTGTCAACGCTAGACCTCAAAGATAAGGAGTATCTAAGTTATAGGTTCACTCGTATCTCTTTGTAGATCCAAAACAATCGGCTTGTTGCATGTGACTTCTAATCATATCCATCTCCTAGGTAAGATACAATTACAGATGTATTCTATTTATGTAACACCATGAAATTGTGTTATTTTCGTGTTATATTTACATTCAATAAGAGACTTGAGGCTAGCCGAACCAATATCACTCACTGTAATCTGAAATATAATACTCCAATGAGTTTTTCCTTGTAAGTAATAATTGTAAACTATTATTACAAGGATTCTCAATACTTATTAAAATATATCTGACAAATATTTCGCAAGCTCTTGCTCTCGTAGAAAATGTGAAAAGTTATACGTTAACTAAAAATGATTTGAATTTATAAGAGCGAATTTCATGACTACCCATTGCTCCTCTTGGGGTGCAGAATGGCGAAGTAAAGCGGATGAGAAGATTCAAAGGCTACAAGAGAATATAAAACTAGCTCCGTGACGCAAATCTTCCTTATCTAGAGGTTTATCGTGCTCACCTCTCTTACGCTCAGTTTTGTATCCGTACAAAGCGTGGAAACTAATGTCTTTCTTCACCCCGTATGTTACGAGCGACGGCAGACGTAACAGCGACTCTCCCATTAAATCACGAAGAAGAAATGGGGGAAAGAAAAGAAAAAAAAAGAAGGAAATTTGTTGATTTTATTTAAATACCTACGATGTTAATATTGTTCATAAAATTATATACAATATAACTATTAAGTTATATACTCCACAATTCCACTAGAAGACACCACCATAAGGAAATTTTCTGCTGCGAAGTACCGAGGAGAGTGGATCTCTGTAAACCAGAGTGAATACCTAGCTATAGACACCAGATGTACCAAGTTTGAAAGGGCTTACCATTCCTGCAGAAGCATCTACTCATCCAAATGCCTCTCCTAAAACCTAAAACTCAGGCACTACAATTCCGTAGTAAAACCCTCTGTTTTGTGCGCCTCAGAGTGTCTTGTAATGGCTAGGAAGGGCCCACTCAGGAAGCTGGAGATCAAAGAGAGGAAGATCCTGAGGAGGATACTAGGACCTGTAAGAGAAGAGGGAGGCACTTATAGAATCCGGCACAATGATGAACTGTACAGACACCAGAAGGACATAATTACATGTGTAAGGAAAAGGCGTCTGACCTTCTACGGACACTTGGCCCGCCATGAAACCCGAAAGACTTACCAATAGAATCTTCACAGTGGCAGGTAGGGGGAACGCCTCCAAAAACAAATGGATCGCCTTGGTAAAGACAGATCTGGAACAACTAGAAATCCCGCTGGCCACTGTACAAGAACGATCAGAGTTCCGGCAAGCAATCCAACAGGGTTGTGTTCCCAATACCCCTTACTAGCAAGAAGAAAACAGAGACCAGGTGGACGGAGGAGAGAAAGCTGGCTCAGTGCCAGAAAATGAAGGAGTACTGGAAGAAGAGGAAGGAAAAAGCTTTTCCGAAGGTAGATACGAGCCGCGTGGTCCTCAGTAGGCCCAAACGACAAAGAAGAATATTCTTATATATAAAATGTATTTTTTAAATTTGTGTTTTTTGGATCTACCTTGACTGAACCCCAACTAAAATCATCTCAGAATAATATCTACGGTCAAAAAACTCTCCTTTAGAAGAATATAACTATTAAATGAGTGCTTCAAATGTATTTTACACTTATGGCTTCCGACCAACGCCCTTCATGTCTCACAATATAATTGAGACCTCGGTACATACATACATACATATATATAATTTTATTGTTCAGCTGAGCGCTTTCTGGATATACGACCCTATCAATGGAGCTCAGGAATCTCTCTCCCAGTTCTGGTTCAGGAAAGGGATTCAAAAGTCTTCGACCCGGTACGCAGAAGAGTTAAATAGTCATTATTTTTAATGAACTGTGGTGAGATTGTTCAAAATTAAGTAATCATAGCGTGTTTGTTTTTTCACGGTAGGTAGGATTTTTAATTTTTTAGGTTAATTTAACTTTATACTATTTATATTGGACATATAATTTAATTGTAAGCATGGAAATAATTCTTCTTCTTATGTGATGGATGAGCACTCTACCAAGTACTCGAACTTACATGGAATATGCTCAATTAGATCCTCACTACTATGTAAAGTTTTTGTGTGAGGATTGCGTGCGCGTGTATGTGTTTCTTTAGATTTATTATTGTTTATTGCAGTAATGCGGCTATAAATTTCCATCTTTGTTCAATTAAACTAATACAGTTATTGAGTTATAATAATGTTAAGATATTGTATAATATACCCCTGTTTTATTTAAGTTCACATGACTTACATAGGTTTCTCTCCATTGTCCACTTCCCAAGTGATCTAAGTTTTACGCGTTTAGACGTATCTTGCACTTAGCAAGTGGCGCATTTGCACACTCTCGGCGAGCTGTGCCACTCCTGGGGGGAGGCCGGCCGAAACGTGAGCAAGGACGGACGACACGGGAGCCGGCCTAGGTCGGGAGGTGTCTGAATGGGCGAGAGAGAGAATAGCCAGGCGCCGGACAGGTATGTGCCCCGTCTAGCTCTCCCCCTGAAAACTCGGCCCTGTGACTCTGGCACATCCTCACCTCCGCCCCACCTCTGCTGCACACATCTACTTCCATGGAAGGAGCGCACACTCTATTTTTTATACCTCTATCTACTCGTATTGCTGGCTGGTGGAGGTTCTCAATCAACGGTGTGTGAAGTGAATGAGTACTAACCTAAACTGTTGATCAGTTTTATTTGTGACCATTTAAAAAAAAAAAAAAATAAAAAAAATAAAATGATTTACCACAATAGCAATATATGGTTTATTGTTACAAAATTACCATTAAAAAATGTTTTTTTGTAGTTTGAATTTTTCTTTCACATTCTACATATGGTACTTTTGATATTAAATTACATTTAGTTATGGAAATTCTTTGTAATATTAATGTAATTCATTTAATTTATAATCTTTATTCTTATGACATTGTATTTGAACANATATATATAAATTATATATAGGTATGATATATGACAAGCACAGACTCATAAACTCTTAACTAGTTCTACTATTACTTTAACATTATGTTTAAAATATTTCCTTTTTAACTCTACAAACCGATGGACGTATTCATTAATAGTTAAAATCTGATGAGGAGTAAGGGGAAGAGAATTGAAAAAAATTGTATTTTTAAAAGGAGAAAAATTTAAATTTAAATATTTTTGTTGTTATGGGGAATCATAAGTGAGAAATTATATTTTCCATTATGTCCTGTTGTCAGCGTGTTTTTCTTCACCCATGTGTTTTTTAATTTTTTGACTTTAACTTAATGTTTCGATTTGACTTTTAAAATTAGTAATAAATAAAATTAATAATTGTTAGCAAAGCTTATGGTTTATAAATAATAACTATTTATTATTATTGCACTATTTTTAATATAAACTTTTCGACATAGTTTATTGAAAAATTAATAGTAATAATTATTAGATGATTTTAGTTGGTGCTCGGTCAAGGTAGATCCAAAAAAAAAATACTAATTTGAAAAAAAAAAAATTTTTTTATAAGATTACCTGTAAAAGTATTAATAAAAATACTTTTTTGATTACTCATGTTTAAAAAAAAATCTATATAAATGTGTAACGCGGAATTTTGTGCGTAGTATAAATTTTTTTCAGGTAGAAGATAAATAGCAACGTCTGTAATTTAATTAGGAAATTAAAATTTTAGAAAGGAATAAATTAGACGGAGGAGGAGATAATGATTGTATCCGTGGCAGGTGCAGCTTATCTCGCTACAGGAAGCAGGTATCTTAGCCTCTCGCCGATAAGTCTCTCCTAAGCCGTAGATAAGTAAGCCGCTAAGAGTATGTACTCTTGGCGTCATGTTACGTGTAACCCGATCCCTGAGAGATAGCCAGCACCACGAGAGGCCTGGAGCGGTCACCGCCTCCTCAGCTCAGTCCATACCACTATCTCTCGGTACTTACTCCATATTCCCCGCCTTTATCTCGTCGCAAGCCTCAAGCTTTGGGAGTCCCACAGCACTGAATTATTCTGCGCGGTGACAATCACACAAGTACACCTAACTCTGTGTGTACTGTCTTGAAGCATATCCAGTACAGTGGGATTTATATATAGAGGTCTTTTTTTAATCCTTTTTTCAAACACTCATGGTCAATGAGGGTAATTGACTCTCTCTCTCTCTCTCTCTCTCTCTCTCTCTCTCTCTCTCTCTGTGAGAGCTTTAGGCAGAGTCCGGTCCACTTGATCATTATTGAGAGTGGTTGGATATTTTTGACGCATAGGTAGGTGTAAGAGATAACAGGATAAATGGGCTGTGGTCAGAAGAATGTTCGTCCAGTGTGGGAGCGGAATGGAGAAGATGAGTAAGGTTNCACAAAAACACAGTTTAACATCCTATTCTAAACATATATGGCTAAAGAGTAGTTTTTATTTACCGGGGAAACTTGTCCTTTAAGGGATTTCTACCCTAAGCAAGACCCGAACGAATTCTCGGCTATCTCTACGCTGATTCAGGCTTAAGAAAGTGTTTAATGATATTTAATACTTTCTCTATCTATTTTCAGTATTTGATATGGAAAATCTGATATAATTTTTATGTCAACGCAATAAAAGCCGACCTTTTCAGACCTTAAAGAGAAGAAGAAAAAAAGGAAATGGAGTTGGTCGGAAAAGGAGATATGGAGTGAGTGAGGGATAGATAAATAGAGAGAGTGAGAAATAAGAGTAAGGGATAGATAGAGAGAGAGAGAGAGAGAGAGAGATCGAGAGAGAGGGAGAGAGAGAGGGATAGAGACAGAGTGAGAGAGGGATAGAGACAGAGAGAGAGAGGGATAGAGACAGAGAGAGAGAGTGATAGAGAGAGAGAGAGAGAGATCGAGAGAGAGGGAGAGAGAGGGATAGAGACAGAGAGAGAGAGGGATAGAGACAGAGAGAGAGAGTGATAGAGAGAGAGAGAGAGAGAGGGTGAGGGATAGAGAGAGAGAGTGATAGAGAGAGAGAGAGAGAGAGAGAGAGAGTGAGGGATAGAGAGAGAGAGAGAGTGATAGAGATAGAGAGAGAGAGTGATAGTGATAGAGATAGAGAGAGAGAGTGATAGAGAGAGAGAGAGAGAGTGAGTGAGTGAGTGGGAGGGAGGGAGGGAGGGAGACAAAAGAGGTCGCCCCGCTGCGGAGGAATAGGCCGGCGAAAGGGATGCAGAGACGGAGCGAGTATGAAATGTAAAAGAGAAAAAAGAAAGAAGTGAGGAGGGTAAAAAAGGACGAAGGCAGGGAGGAGGGAACATCTGGGCAGACGGCGCCAGGCGTTCGGGGAGATATGTGGGAGCGGCGGACTGGTGGCCCTGTAAGCTATCTCCCCTCTGCCTGTGTGTGTGTGTGTCGTCTTCACACTGCCTCCTCTTTCTCACATCGTCCTCCTCCCCCCCTCATCTTATCTCTCTTCCCATCTCTCTCTCTCTCTAGTCGCACGCTTACAGGTCCTTTATCCCCCCTCTCTCTCCTCTTCCCCCACTCACGAACCCCCTCTGCCTTCTTATTGGACTCGGGCAATCACGTAATTTCTTCTTCTGCATCAATTCTACTCTTATGCTTCGTAAATATTTTCACGTTCTTCATTTATTTTATTGTTTTCCAGTTTAGAAATGTGTTTCTTATCCCTTACAGCTCATACGGAATAAAATAAATTGTATCCGATGTTCCTTGTATATTGATCCCGGCAACGTGTGTTTTCCGCGGTACACTACTATTATTTTAGGAGATAATAGTTACCTCATTGGAATATAAAACTCTAACAAACATGTAAAGTGCAAGTACATTTAAAGTTTATATGCACGTTCTGATTCTAAAAATGTTCCAGGGTACATTTGCAGCTGGATTCTAAGTTAGTCAGAACAGAAGCCAATTAAAATTCACAATAACCTTATCACTTTCTATGTCTTCTGAAAAAAGCCATTTCTTGTCTGTACCGATTTTTACAGATACAATAAATAAATAGATAAACTTATTGTTTTGTTATTATAATTTATTATTTTAACAATCACATTTAAAGTTAATTTGTCAATTTCTGGATTTAAGTTATGTCACAAATGGTCTTGAAATAATTCATTCATTTGGATTACACATTTAAAAATTTTTTTTAAACCTTTCATATGATAATTATTACTTCTTTTCACTTATTTTTTGACCTCCACACAATAAGAGTGAAATATTCATTTTCTAAATTGAGGGTAGCTCATGGAATCCGTTCGGGTCTCGCAATCCTGGTGCTTCGGGTTCAAATTCCGCCCAGGGCAAGGTTTTATATAATTATGGAAGCTAGTCCTGATCCACGTATGTTTAGAATGGGGTGGCGACCGGTAGTTAGCTCCCCCCTTTTACCACCCTAGTTGAAAGGGAGGCCAACACTTAAAGGAGAAATAAAAATTCATAATTAATTAAATTTATTGATGCCTTACCAACTTTTTTTTTTTTTTAACAAACAAATTAGTGAGTGCATTCATTTATTTTTGTATGTATATATACTGTTAGAATGTGTTTGTATATCTGTAGGCGCTATAGTGTCCGTTATTTTTAAAACCTAGAAACCAAATCCGTCATTTAAGCTTCTTATTGCAAATTATGTGTTAAGGCAATGGCTGAAATTATCCCGAGGAGATGGGAGTCACAGGGGGACCAAATTCAAGCCTTCATATATTCGAGATATTGTTTAATATACCATATTAAATTTATAGAATGCAACATGTGCAAAATAATTTTTGTTATTTCCTAATATTATATAATCTGCCAAATTTTGTTTTAATTTTACTGGAATATATAATCCGAATATCATCTATTTTATTAGTGTCACGAAAGGTTTTATAGAACATAAGATATGTCCAATTAATTTTATGAATTTTAAATTCTACAATATTTTAATGAACATTACTAGGAAATTCAGAATTTCAGAATATAGAATTCTAAGAAACTTAAGGATTATATTTACGAATTTAACTACGATAGTTGAGTTCTTCCCCTACTCATCCTTTCAGATTGTCTAGAGCCTCGCCACTGACCATACCTTTTTTATTCTCTGATTTTTAAGATAAAAATAGTCATTTTTTTTGTTGTTGCCCAAAATCTTTTATTTTTGCCAATTTTTAACCAAACAAGACAAATAGTTAACACTCCTCCGTAACGGATTTTTTACCACTTTTTTTATTGGCCAGAGGACAAGAGAAAACAGAATGTTGAGTAAATGAGTTAAGCTTAGTTACTGTCTTATAAATTTCATCTAATCGGCGGAAAGTGGGGGGGGGGGGGGGTATCAGAGAAGTTTGTGACACTAATACACAATTTGTTTTCTAACAAAAGTCAATACTATCAATTGAATCGGCCCAGTTGCTCTTCCCTAACTGGGGATAATGTTATTTCATTTTATTTATTAATAAAATAATTTATTAAGTGTTACGTTTATTATTAGACAAAGATTAGACAATTAAGAATTTGTGAAGTTGGAAGTATTTATATTTTTATTAAGAATTTTGATTTATGTATTCTTAGCTTTGTTCTCTCCATATTTTGCTCTTTATCGATGACGATAGTTTTTCTTTGCTCTACATACGAACACGCGTGTAATGTGACTTGGAGTGCGTGCATGATTACCGCTGCTTCCATTACCTGTGACATTTGGAAAGGTGATATTCCTGCGGCGGGGGTATAAATACGACGACGAACGGTTGGTGTTCCCTGCACTGTGCCGGCTACTGATATAGACACGGAAGCCGGAGGACACAGTTCATCTGCCAATCGAACGACCTTGATTGGAAATAGATCTTGAGGAGTATAATACTTCCTCTTATAGCTACCCTAATTTTGTAGGATCCCTTCAATTCCAGCCCTGAAGAACGCTAAGAGTTCTCCAATAGAATCTCTTTCGAGAACGACTTCGTAACGATGGTTTCACGAAAGTCGAGAAAAGACTTTCTGTTAAGAAACATGAATCGAGTTCAAAGAACGTTAAAGTGATTTCACTTAGGTTGCTGATTTCATATGTGACTTGGAGGCTAGGCTGTTTTGTGTGGAGTCTCTTGAGAACTTAGATCCTGGAATGATTTTAGCATTTAGCATAAGCCATACGAGAGACTTTCCAAAGAGAAGGAAGAATGAGAAGAGTTTGTTTGGGATTGTATCCGAAGACGAGTCTGGAGTACATGCCACGTACTTAACTAAATTTCAGGTCAATCCATCAACCCCGATGGAGGAAGGTAGTTTTCTGCTTTTGGATTAGAGTCTCCATTCCAGTCATGATTTAGTTACCCATCGTGAAGAGGGCCTGGAATTTAGGCCGAAACGTTAACAATAATAATAACCTTTTTTTTGCGGGGGGGGGGGGGGTTCAAATTTGATTGTCGTAAGATACTTGCAGTCAAATCATCATTTAGTTCCTTATCGAAAACAACATCCGTAATATATGAGTAGGAAGTTCTGTTCATTTTCCTTATCTTAATGCTGTTGGCTCTAAAATCCCCAGTTACACCCATTCCAGTACATTCCAAAAGTTCCTTAGGCTCCAGTGAGAAAGGACCCTGAAAAGCAAAGAAAAACAAATGAGATAATCACTTTGCTCACTACTTTAATTAGATTGCAAAATGAAATGGCCAAGTAGTAATAATTCCCCCCCCCCCAATGTATATATACACCTTAAATTGGACCTTAGAAGTCTCTTTAGAAGCATTAAAAACTTTTTTTTTTTACACATTAAATTAATAAATCTTTATTTATTACAGTCTGTTAACAAACGACTCTAAAATAATAACGACAAAAAATATTAACAAAAAAACATTTATTTGAAAAACTAAATATCAGTATCAATGTTAATTTTTTTTTTATTGACAAGGCTAACGCAAATAATTGAAATTAAGCGAAAAAATTATTATCCATATGAAATTAAACTTTTCAAATATTAATATATTCCTCTCTTCACCACGATTTTAATATTC
>KZ806870.1:413891-427228 GCA_000696205.2 Oncopeltus fasciatus
GAATTCACACACTTTCGAGGCATTTCAGATCAGCACTTAAATTAATTTAAAAATCAACTTCACACGATAATTTCAATAGCAACCACGTGCGTACAATTGACAAACTCGCAAAGGTTATGTTTACTACTTATGAACAGCTGATGAGAGGGGTGTTATGTAAACAAAAATGTGTACCAACTGTTGGTGATGAAATATTTCATTTGTTGAAAACTCAATATATATCAATATATATATAATAGAATGATACTATATCTTGAAAACAAGAGCTAATATATAATTTTTATGGTCATTTTCGGTTTTAACACGTAGAAATACATTAAAATCAGCTAATTTCAACCCCGAAACATAAACTT
The DNA here is from genome assembly GCA_000696205.2 of Oncopeltus fasciatus. Taxonomy (NCBI): domain Eukaryota; kingdom Metazoa; phylum Arthropoda; class Insecta; order Hemiptera; family Lygaeidae; genus Oncopeltus; species Oncopeltus fasciatus. Next base: position 414,245 of record KZ806870.1, read on the forward strand.
TGTTGTTCAGTGTTATTAGACTGCATCCCCGACCAATCCATCCTCATATAATTGTTAATAGTTAAGCTTAACCTTATTTATCCTAAAAATGCTCCTATCTTTAGAATTCGGCTCTCCAATTAAAAAATTCCAATTTTACACGATTTAAAAGTATTTATTAAATGGTTTCCCTTGTTTTATGTTACATTTATCTCATATTAGACAAGGATTGTACAATAATGAATTTGTGAGCTTGGAAGGACCAATCCCCCCTAAAAAAGACGACGGTCAACAAACTATTTCTAAATTTAGAATTTTATTTATTTCGGGTTTAGTGAAAGGCTAAATTAAAAATCTATATTTTTGTTATTTTTAGTAACAATAAAGCCATTTTAGTTTTCAAATTTGATATCTGGGCTTAATATTGCAAACCATTAGTTGAATTCATTTTCGGATGGTATAAAATTAGTTGGATGGAAGTAATAGAAAAAAAAACCCTTTTTAAAACGTTTTTATTAGTAATATGACAAACATTTATAGAAAATGTGAAAAGTGTTATTTTCTAACGTTTTTGTTCTCGAGAAACATGTATTATATGAATCCCCGTGGTCATTGACTGTCTCCTGCCTCCTAAAGCCAATGACGACGGTTTTCACATAATATTTATTACATATTCCTCGATGGAAATATCCATTATGTAAGTGTCAATGTTTAACGTTTCCCCCACTCTTCCATACCGAACAGCCTGGAGCCGACTCACTGGCGAAGCGATCTTACCTTTCACCCTGACTAATGTTTTCTGTGGCCATGTTTAGTGGATGCCGGGAAATCTGCCTAATTTACGCCCTCCCGCCTGTCGGAATTTTCATAAGAGACAATAAGGACAATACAATATGACTCCCCACCTCAGATGGTGGAGAGATATTCGATAAATGTGGGTTAGCGATATTGCCCGAGGTGCCTCACGTGGTCAGCCCGCGCCGAATGCCAGCTAGGATTATTTCTCCCCCTCTAAATAAATCCCCTTTGAAAGACTACTCCATTGCCAGATATTTACCCTTTACATCCGCTTTGTCCTCAGCCCCCTCAATTATGCCTTACCTATTATTAATATGTAACATTCCTATTGTTCTTATAGCAATAACTAACACTGACACTTACAAAAAAAAAACAAAAAAAAACATCTACTAATGAGAAGCATTAATTGTCAGTGCATTTCTAGCCAAAATGTGACATGACAAAAATGATAAGTCAGTCACGCATGAGGTACATCGAAGCACATTTCTTAAATCTTTTTAATTAATTAATTTATTTTATTTTTTTTTTTTGAAAGAAAGATATAAGTAAGAGTAAATAAGGATGTTTAATAAACATGCAGGAGAGAAAATGAGCGTAAGAGATCTTACCGATAAACTTTACTCTAGTTCGGGATGGAAGATTTTTTTTTTTTTAAATCTTGTAGAACGTAAACTTTAAAAATTATTCTCAACACAATCATTTCCTAGAAATTTTTTCATAGCTCAAATTAAAAAAATGATATGATTATAAATTTTAGTCTCACTGAAATCTCTACCATATCCGGGGAAAAAAAAAAAAAAATCTCTAAGGCCACGAAAAGCCAAAATACTGAATTTAGTTTCAATATATAAGTCGAGANNNATATTTTTAAAATATATATTTTAAAAATAAGTGGGCTCGCCCAACATTCGAATTTACATTCTTAAATATTTCATGATTAGGGATTAATGAAAAATGTTATGGAAAATAAATATTATTAAGTCACATCTATTTTGTTCTTTACTCTTTTTCTTTTTTTTTTCATAACGTAAATAAAAAAACCAAGATATTAAGATTTTATTTGAGCCTTGCTCCCAACGTGAATATCTTACTTTTTCTACTGGGAATCAACGAAAATCCACAGACGAGGGAACAGTGTCATTTAAGCGAATTTCTTTCACAAATAATTGGATAATTCACGACTAAATGTATCGCTATTCTAGTTGTTTGTTTGAAGTAACCTATAAAGACATGAATAAAAACGAATTAGCCTTGAAATTATCACCTTAATACTACTAATGCAAAGAATTGTAATGTATCATTTCCACCTGGAGATAACAAAATGTGTAAAGAAGTAAAAATGTTGGAAATAATAAAAATATACCCGCTTCCTTTTCCCCATGGTTCTAGTCGAGGAAGTAGTCTTTTACTTATTAAGTCATCTGAAACTCAGAAAATCAGTTTAATCAAGTAAGAGTTACTGATGCTTGAATCGTAGTACTGCAATATGTGTGAGTGTGTGTAACTGAATTAAAATTTATTTAGATATGATTGAAAAAATTTTCTTTAATATATCTTCATATAAACAAATTCAATAGCTATATTTTTCATTTATAAATTCACGAAATAACTATTGGAAAAGTATTAATGAAAACTATAAAATTCATTTCATGTTCATTCTTGTGAGGAATAATTTCATTGTTTGATTTAATATAAAATGGGTATATATGTCAAATATATTTTTATCTGATTGACCCCGTTTTCAGATCAAAATGTCATCAAATTCAACAAATTATGAAAATGTTTTTTATTTGTAATATCCTACATGTATTTTTTCGATTAGACTTTTATTGAAACAATATCGGTTATTGTTCTAATCGAAATGTAAATTTAGGGCCTAATTAAAATGGTATAAATATGAAAAAGTTTACAATTATTTGAGCTGAATGTTAGATAACTTATTTCCGATTAGAGATAATAAAATATATAAAAAATTTTAATGTTGGAAATTAAGATTTAATTAATTAGGGTGCTAGGTAGACTACTAATAATCTAATAGAGATAGTTGATTATTGAGGTTTAACTTCGTTATTGTATTACCTACCCTTATGAAAACAATTAGTGGGTGAAAGAACCCATGCAGGCAACCCAAGGGTTACAGAGGAATCAGATCCTGCAGTAGTGATAGAGATTCCTTATAACCAATCAAGCAATGATCAGCAGAAGAATGAGATGGAAATAGTTTATTTGAGTATCCTTAAGACTGTTCTAAGAAGAAACCCTAGTGTAGCATGTTAGACATTGGCATGTTGTACGCAAAAGCCACCATGTAATTTTAACTAGAGAATGGAGAAAGACTGTCCTAATGAAAGGTGATTTGAAGATCTAGCTGTGAACCAGTCAAGGATTTGGGAGAAATCTAGGGTTAAAAGTACATTTTACTTGTACCAATCAACTTGAACATGTATCTCAACCATGTATGCGCCCAAGTTGTTTCAGAGGGTATTTTCTCTTAATACAATTTTTAATCATTAGAAATATCTGACAGTCATTTAAATATAAGGGCAAGTAAATTTTGTGCAGAACTGTCAGGAAATATGTTTTTTTTAAAAAGATCTCAGTAGGCAAAGATAAACATATTTAGCTGCCTGAATTCACTGATGGTTACCTAAATCTTTCCTACGGACTTAACCTTGCACTTTTTCAGCAAACCTGCAGTGCAATCGCCCGGGTTCATGATTACTGAAGATGTTATGAAAGCTGCCGTTTGAGAAATATGAGATAATGCTTTAAAAATGCAGAATGAAATAAGAAAATTGTGAGACAAAAGAAAAATAACTCATCATTAAAAAATAAAATGGAATAATTACATTGAAAACAGTTATTTTCTATTGGCTTTATATAGTTTAATTATTTATGCATTTATATTATATACTCAGAACTACGAATGGACGGTAATAGCCTTGAATAATTATAAAACAGTGCGAATCGCTGCTATACTTTTTATTAATTTTAAACTGTTATCTTAATTGGTTTAGGATATTCCATTATTGAGAGATTATAGATTTGTTTGTTTCCAGCAGATTATTATTTATTTTCCATTGAGGCACAAAACAGAATATTTTATGTTGAAAAGGAGAGTTTGTTGACCATAGATATTATTCTTAGATGATTTCAGTTGGGGTTCGGTCCAGGTAGATCCAAAAAACACAAATTTAAAAAAATGTATTTTTTAATTAAGGATTATCTGCCAACGTTCCAAGTCAGTCATGGAAATGTGAACTTAGGGACAGAACGTCCTCTCTAGTCTTCATTGTAGCCCTGAAGATGGCTTACAATATAAACCGAAACGTTGGCAGATAATCCTTTATTAAAAAATAAATTTTTTTTAAATTTGTGTTTTTTGGATCTACCTTGACCCAACTAAAATCATCTAAGAGTATTTTATGTGCATATATATATTTGAAAGGAAATGTCCAAAATAAAATGAATGATGGCGAATGAGCAAGTCCCACTATAACTGATAGCCTATATGCGGTGGGGACACCTGATCCGGCGGGAGACAGGTCGCCCGCACAATGGTCTAGACGAGGACAAAGCCGCACTATAAATATATAGGCTGGGCACGTGGTAGGAGACCATCTGTGAGAGCTAGTCCCACCTGGCGGGAGATGTGCCAAACATGCCCGCCAAGGGCCCAGCTACCGCTACCCCGGCTCTCCTGCGCTTAAATCACACTTCCCATTTATTAATCAGTTGTCCGGGGTTCTCACCTGGCCCACACAGTACTGCTCCTTTCCCACAGTCAGCAACACTGCCCATCCGCCAAAATCCACTAAAATGCTTCTTTTGCCCAACAGAGAGATATTTATAAAAAATCTCATGTGTCCGCTACTCGACTTAAAAAATAATTTCCTCATATACCTTAATAGGTTTGCACCGACCAAGGATCTATCCTGAGCAGAATTTGAGGGAGTATTAACTGCCCATGTGCGGTTCCTCTCAGTATGACTTTCCGATTCCGGAAAACAAGGGTCAAGAAAACTGTTCGATAGTATAAAAAAAAATTATACATATATATANCCTTTTATACCACCATTTCATAAGAGTGTAATTCCTGTGCATAAAAGAGTTCAAATCAACTGGAACAAGATGCTGAGTTGCAGTGTTACTTCTGTTTCCTACAATTTCAGTCAATTTATTATTTTATATCTTAGAAGCTGCAATTAGTTGGAAGCTTAATGAAATTAGGCTTATCGTTTTTAAATAATGTTGAGTTCGTTATTAGTCGAAATTGGAATAATGGGAGGGGGATTGGTATTTAAATGTCAAGGGGAATAAAACCTGTTTTTTCGATGCAACGGTTGTAGTATTTAACAATTTTTAGTGCAAGGGAACAGAGATTTTCTCGTCACTAGTGCGGGGAATTTAATAACTTATCAGACTTGTCTCGGTAGCATAAATGGAAAATGCACCGGCCCGGATAGCAGGGGATCCAGGTTCGAGTCCTGGCTGGGGCAGTTAGATTTTTTATTATGTTCTCTTGCACTAATAATTGTTAAAATTTACGTGGGATTAAATACCACAAAAAATAATATTTGTAAGTTGTAGTATTTAGTTCAGTGTAATAAAAAACAAAATAGATTTGTTTATTCATGAATATTTTCGGGAGTGACCACGAAGAAAAGTAACTTCTTGCCGAGCTTTCGCAAATCATGTGATGGCTTCTTCAGGGCTAGAATGGAAGTAGAATCCATCACTTGATTTGTTAAAGCTCGGAAGAAAGTTATTAAACCACACGATCATGCTCAGAAGAGGTACTTACGAATCCAGGAGACCATGGAAGCCTACTTGAACAGATCTGTTTAATGTTAAAAGGCATATTATGTAAGTATGGAGAATTACATCACATGGAAAACTCTAATACAAATATCCATCAACTACGATGCTAAGGAATTGGCTTAGTTTACGCAGCTCTTGCGTGACTAACAGGAAATAAAATTTCTCTTATGCACTCCTTTAAGTACTACCCCTTGCTTTGGGGTTTTCTCTGCATTTAATTTTAGTTTATTTACAATTAAAGTGGTATTCCCACCAGCTCACGTTCACGGGATAGAAGTTGCAAATGTAGGTTTAGGGAATTTCAAAACGTAAATATTTGTTTATAAATCTAATTACATGTTTTTTTTATGATTACCTTTTTGTGATAAAGTAAAAATAGACTCAGAGATCTTTAAACTATAGGTTTCTCACTCATATGATTGATTGTCAATATATTTCAATGATTGCCATATATTACGTGTGATACATTATGAATGGTTCAAACTGTATTGGCTAAATTCATTTAAACTTTCTATCTAGGGTATACTTATACTTAGTTAAATTTAAAAAATGAGGCACTGTTACATTTAAACAATCAATAAAAGTAAAATTTGATAGTAAAGAAAATAAATTTATAGTTATGGACCTTGTCAAGACACGAGAAAAACGTTTTTAATTATTGGAAATTGGTTTTCTGTAATATTGTGACAACAGTGTATGCAAAATGTACAATTGAAAAATTATATGACACACTAGGTAATTATAAATTATTGAAGATTGGGTGTAGAAGAAGATTTTGAAATACTAGGGTTTACAGAGGTTTTTATAATTTGTTTTTCTCTAATTTTCCTGTAATAGAAGAAAGCCAAAAAACACGTTCTACTTATTATTCTTCATTAGTAAGTAGTAACTGTTGAGTTTTAGTCTTAATTTGAATAAATTTGGCTTTTAACTAGAGGACTATTATCGTGTGGTCTGAGTACTAAAATATCCCTACGTCGAAGCCTACGTGAACATAAAATATCCCTTCTTGAATTTCATATGCCGAATTCTACCACCATGATTATAGCACTACTTGTCATTTATAAGGAAAATATTTTTCAATTTTGTCATTTTTTAAAGTCTAATCCACTGACATTCAAGTAGGAGCCCTAGTACTGAATTTTATTTTTATATGTTTTACAAATCTAGTTATGGAACTGACAGAAACAATCCTGGAGACTTGCAAATTAATTATACGTACAGATATGCCAGTGATGAACATTTGAGCTAGGTGACACGACGTCCCCTCTCGCCTTCATGATAGTTCTACAATGTAAGCCGAAACGTCGGTAGATAATATAAAATACACACTTTTTTTGAAATCGTATTTTTTTTACAAATCAAACTTGACCGAACCACAATAAAAATTTTCTATAACTTAATATGGTATGGGCAGGTTCTCTGGAATGGACAGGTTTAGGATCCTAGAAAAACTTATGAGAACAAAAAAGCTCGTGGAAGAAGAAAAAGAGGAAGTCGCTCTTTTTCATGAGAGACGACGTCCGACGCCTTCTAGAAATGAGAATGGGACTGGAGCAGGAGATAAGAGTTGTATGTGGGTGTATATTATTGATAAACTTTGTTGTATCGTGTAAAAATTTTGAAAAATTTCAAAATTGTGTTAGGCCTCTAACGTGAAGACCGACTTCCTAGAGCTAAATTTTTGATCACAGACACATGCTTATCCTATAAACTAAAAATGAAGTACTAGTTTTTGATTGTTTGATTTGGAATTTTGAATAACTGCGATGTAAAGGAATTAATTTCCTCATTTCCTTGGATCTAATTATTGAAAATTTAAGTAACTTCCGTTAATAGCCGGATGAATATACCATTTCCAGTGCTATTATTTTATAATAGTTGCCTTGAAAAAGAAAAAAGAACCGAGTTAAACGTTACAAGAGATAAGCGAAGTGCACCTGTGATGGGGAACAGATGTGTAGGAGCGTGTGCCCCGCCACCTGTCCCGTGACCTCTAGTCGGCAGCAGACATTTTCTGCGCTAAGTATACCCTAAGTGCAGGCACATATGCCGCTAATGCAGTTCTCTGTAGGTCATCCTTAACGCTGACTATAGTTAGCATGGATGACGGCTGAACATGGCCAGACTGCGGTGACAGGTTGGAGGTTCTTATGGACGTTTCTGTTGAAACCACGAGAAAAAAAAAAGAAAAAAAAAAAAGAATTTTTCATTGATGAATGACCAGTCATAAGACATATTAGAATTAAATTGAATATACCGAATAATATTGATAAATCTATTATTACTTCGATCAAATTAACTACAGGAAAGTCAATGTAAAGTCCTGAAGAATCTAAGTATTTGCTCGTGAGTCGTAAGGGTCTTGTGTAGTTAGGTTCGTCCTCAGGGTTTTGCGCCCCATTTCAGTTATTCTAATTAGCTGAAATGGGGGATACTGTCCTACCTAGGACGGAAAATGGGTTTTGACGGAGGGGGATACTGTCCTACCTAGGACGGAAAATGGTTTTTGACAGAGGGGGATACTGTCTTACCTAGGACGGAAAATGATTTGAAAATTAGTTTATTCCAAGTGACTACGTCTGTGAATAAACAATTCATAGAGCTATTATTTAGCACCTGTGTTTACCTTCCTTTTATAATCTTTAGTTTTAATAATTATTTACTTAAGTTACTGCCGATACATATTCATTGAAGCCTAATGAAGAACGATATTCTGGTCTTATTATTAAGTAACAGAGAAATGCATATTAAAATTATAATTATTATTCATTATTCTACAGTGAATAAATACAAAGGAAAATGCAAAGAGAGCAGAAATAAACTACACTTAAGTTAAGCTCTTGACTCTGAGATGCGTCCATAAACCTTCCTCGGTGATCTCTCCAGACATCTCTATCGCCCTGATGATCACTTATAAGTTAAGTCGAAACGTCGGCAATAATAAAATAATGACCCAACAATTTTGGAGTATTTTATATTTCTGATCCTGGCCAAAACCATGACTAATTTCTCCAGCATATAACTAAAAACATTTGTTAGGGAACACTTAAGAACGACAGTTGGAAAGTTGGACTGCAACATCTCTGCTTGGGTGTTGTTTAGCGGATTTGCCTTTTCGTCTCAAATTTTTTTTCATTGCAAGATAGAGAAGCCATTCTTATTACTGCACATATTTCATTAAGCCTACTAACATGAGAAATCTGTTTACAATGATCTTTCTTTCTAATATTTTTATACTTAAGTCTGTATTTTTTTTTTTTTAGAATACTTATCAGATATGTTTTATTATCATTAAATTGTGTTCACTTATCATTTTATTTAATAAGTAATAATTAGTAACATCGAAATGCTGAGTCTTATCAAACCTTCAAAAGATGCATTTGAATTTATTAGTAAAATTCACCCAATTGAGAGATATTTTACTTTTATATTCCATTCATACATGTACTACTTACATTGCTATCAATTATTTATATTACTATTATACATGTTTTGGGGATATTATTTGTTGCGAATCCTAAAGTTTGCTATCTCTTCTTGTATTCTCAGTCCTCTCTGTTCCAAAGTTATGTATGTATATATATATTTTGAGAGGTGCGTAATGACTGGCCTCTTTGGAACCTCAAACGTTTGTTCTTATGCATGCCCATCACTCTCCGACACATGTGGACAAGTTTGGCAACAACAGAGATCTTTTTAAAATTAGCCACTACTGAAAAATGCAATTAACAAGAGCCATTTTTTTTTCATTTAGCTTTGTGGTTTTCTTAAGAAGCTAAATAAAAGTGGTGTGTATCAGAGCAAAATATTTGAGAATGTTTCAAAGAAGACATATCTTTTGAAAAATGATAATTGAATATATAAGAAAAATAGATTCTTAACAGTCACCTCAGTATGTCTTTTTTTTTTTGTCTTTGGCGCTCTCTCTGGTGGCCCTGCTTCAGCAATACTTTTTTTTTCAAAATGCATTTATCTGTTTGTTCTACCTGATGTCAATATTGTCCTGTTAAAATTTGAGTAATCTCCACCAATACTTTCCTATTGAATTCCAAATTTTTAAGTTGCATCCTCAATTACCCTAAAATAGATGACACTAACTTCATTATCAGTGTCATGGAAATGTGAACTTAGGGACAGGACGTCCTCTCTAAGCTTCATGATAGCCCTGAAGATAGCTTACAATGTAAGCCGAAACATTGGCAGATAATCCTTTATTAAAAAATACATTTTTCAATTTGTGTTTTTTGGATCTACCTTGACCGAACCCCAACTAAAATCATCTTAGAGTACCTTCATTATTTTATACCACTACATTTATTTTACTTTATTATTTTAATCTTTGATGATCTTGTACTCATTCATACGCTTTTTCAACTATTTATAATATTTCAATATGTCATTTTTCTTCTTAAAATCTCAAAAAGCTTCCCTGAAAGGGGTATTTTACAAGAAGTATTTATTACAATGCCACTTCCATGTTATATTGATTTACTTATTCCAGGAGTATTTAGCAGTCATAACCGTACCTATATGTAGAGGGCTGCCGTTTGCTCTGAAGCTGTAAGCCGAGTGTCATTTTAGGAGTCAGTTATTAATGTTTTCGGATTTGCATCTGAAGCTATTAACCCGGGATGCGGAGGGAGGAGCCAATCAGCTTGTGGAGGCCTCGTGGGAGACGTGGCCTGACTGTCCACCAGCTGATGCTAGATTTGGCCATCTGGAGGCGGGCGGGGCTGAAGTCTAATCTTAGCCCCGACGTACCCAGGTGTTCACTCTGGATATAAACCTGACGCCGTGGCGCTCCTGGGACCTGTTCAGCCTCAGTCCTCCCCTTACAGGCCCAGTTGGATTTATTTCGGAGGAACATCGCCATCTGCAATCCCCTGTTGAGATTAGGAATCTCTTCTGTTATCTACAAATGTCCACAGAAAACTCCTTGGTTGTCTGGTTTAAGTCAGTAATATCTTAAACTGGATAGCTACATAAGCCTTAGTATGTTCCATACACTCTCCATTTTTATACTTCTGGGTTGGCTGTCAGGAGAGTGAATATGCCTCACTGGCGTTGTCTTTCTTTTGACACAGTCCAGCAGCATGCACCTTCATCTCACTACTCACTTTGTCTTGGATATTTCCTGAATTCCAACGTCTAGCTCTTACGAAAATTTCTAGAATTATTATTCTTATTCTTGCTTGAAACCTTTAAGTAGCTCATATTGGCTAAACAGTCCCCATTGCTTTCTTATGCATTTTTATTGATACTCTGTCATAAACCAGTTTTCTACAGTAAGCTGTTTAGTTGAGAGATCATCAATCTAAACTGTTTTCCACCTGATGGTACATGTCAAAAAAGACTTGTCCTGTTAAAGTCAACAATAACCGAGGGAAAATCTGTGGTGTAGATTTCTTCCTCAATAATTTCACTGTTATCAGTCAATAGGTAAGACTGATTATCAGCCAATCTGCTCGGAGACGCTGATCTGGAAGTCCTAGATAGCCATTGTCTAAGGCCTTTACAGGGTACTACCAGCCTTAATGAGGTGTTACTCCTCGTTCCTACTCCTTGATCTTGTCTTGGGAAAGGCCAGGAGGGGGGGGGGGGGGGACACTTGGTACTACTGCTACACAGGCGGAGTTAGAGTTAACCGAGAACAATGTATTCTTCTTTTCTAGGGAAATCCCTTTATTAATACAACTACTTCATTTAAAATATAAAATAGTAAACGTTGTTTATACCCTTGTAAACATTTTCACTATTTTAGGTGTCTCTGGCATATTTAAAGGATGTAAATGCTCTAAAATTTTATTCAAATCTCCTATGAAATACGTTATTAGTTATAATTATAACCAAGATATTAACGGAGAGTTCAAATGGAGAGTTTTTTACTATGAAGGTTATTAGTAGGGAATTTGTTGGGGTTTAGTCTAGGATGACCAAAAAAAAATTTTTTTTCGAGGAGTGGTTAGTCTGGTAAACAAAAATGTTATTTTTATTATCGTCAACGTTTTAGCCTAAATTTCAGGCCTTCATCATGGTTGACGGAGAGATATGGGGAGGGGGGGAGGGAGGTAGAGACTGAGAGAGGGGGAGAGAGAGAGACTACAGTTTTTCTATATGGTAACTAAATCATGGCTGAAGAAATGCGTTTTTAGGGCTATCAAGAAAGCGTAAGGGGGCTTGTTGCCACCTGGAACAAATCTGCGTGTGTCATAAGAGTCCTGAAGATGGCTTTCAATGAAACCGAAATGTCTGTAGATAATAAAAAATACATTTAAAAAAAATGTATTTCTTGATCAACCTTGTCCGAATCCCAAAAAATTCTCTAGAGGGATATTAACGATTTTTTTCATTTGGCTGCCCTCCAAAAATACCACCCCTGCCCCTGCCGATTTCAGGAAGTAATGAAGTAGGCCAAAATTTTGTTGGGGTAAAAAGTGAATTGGAATTTTTTTTTTTTTTTTTTTAAATTTTAGGCTTATTCACTCTCACTCTCTCTGTAAGTGTTACTGCTTATTAAGTTCAAAGAAAAATACTTTATTTTAGTCATCCTTACAACGAGACTTGTGTATGTCTCTTTCACCTAATAAGGAACAATAAACAGTAAATAAGGAACAATTATTGGATTAATCCTCAAATAGTTTGTTACTTGTTTATTGTCCAATCAGTTAATTGGTCACCTTACTTGAATTTTACATATGATATTTTATTACTTCAGTCTGAAATGATTGTCTCAAAACTAGCAAAAGAAATTAATAAACTTTATTGAACCAGAATTTCAAGATGTGTTATGGCTTTTCTACAATTAATATGCATCTAGAGGGACTCATTCAATTTCTTCTTATCTTCTCCTGTACAGAAATTTAGTGCCTGGGTTTACTTTATTTTTTATTCTTTAGTTTTAAATATTTATTTACTGTACTTACTGCTAATACACATTCATTGAAGGCTAAGAATATTTAACGATTCTACATTAATGGTCTTATTATTACGAAAAAGAAAAATGCATATTAAAATTATTTTAGATTCGTATATTTTTCTGTCAATTTAATTATAGGATTAATAAATTTCTTCATAATAGGATTATTTGTTGTACTAAAGTATTTTTTTCACTAGCTCGTCAACAGGAATATAAATTTTTTTTTTATTGATGACTTTACTAAAAGATCCTATAATAATGAGAAAAAGAAGAGTTTTTTTGACCCTAGATATTATTCTGAGATGATTTTAGTTGGGGTTCGGTCAAGGTAGATCCAAAAAACACAAATTTAAAAATGTATTAAACAATTATTGAGAGGGAATAGAAAATAAAAAACTATCTGTCCCAGCCAGGAATCGAACCTGGATCTCCTGCTATCCGGGCCGGTGTACTTTCCAGTTATACTA
>KZ806870.1:444891-462657 GCA_000696205.2 Oncopeltus fasciatus
CCGAGCTTTAATCCCATATAAATTTAGATAATTTTTAGTGCAAGGGAACAGAATAAAAAATCTAACTGTCCCAGCCAGGACTCGAACCTGGATCCCCTGCTATCCGGGCCGGTGCATTAAAGCAGGGGATCCAGGTTCGAGTCCTGGCTGGGACAGTTAGATTTTTTATTCTGTTCCCTTGCACTAAAAATTATCTAAATTTACGTGGGATTAAAGACCACAAAATAAATAATATTTATAAAAATAATAAATTACACTGTCAACTCTGATTACATACCTATAAATCAAGAGGTAAGTAAAGGTTTAAATCAGCTGGTTATAACATATCTCAAATTAAAAAAAAATTGATTAATTTTGCGGTAAATTGAAATAAACCTCTTGTAAAGGACAGATGTTTATAAACGTGTCGGAAGAGAAATAATAAACATCAGAAATAAAGTCCAGAAATGAATTCATTTCTACCTGGCTCCTTATTTAGCTACAAATTGTATACACAAGAGAGAGAAAAAGAAAATTATATATATATAGCCTGATTGGAAGTAAATGATGAGTAAGTGAAAAAAGAAAGAAAAATTCTTCTTTGGATTGAATAAAGACAGGATTATTTTGTTTTCTGTATTGAGTCTTTAATGTCCGAGAATATTTATTATAATATTGTTTTCGAATTTGGATTTAATTGTTCTGTCTCAAAAGGATTTTATTTTTATTTTTATAATTTCATTTCCGCTTTTGTAATTTCATGCAAGAATCGTATATTTATCATTCAAACAAATCTCTCTCAAAAGCTTCTCTATTATAACATTATTAATTGGTATTTTTTCATGTTTATTTTTCATTGTCTGTAATGAATTGCACCTTTAATGGCTAGAATTCTTTAAAAAAAAAACAATCTTTAAAGAATCAAACTAATTGGTGGAGAAGTATTAGGTTCTATTGGAAAAACTTTCTTCCTTAAGATACTAATATTTTTAAATTTATTTTATTAGTTTTCATTTTTTAATATTTTCGTAATCTCATCATTCCTTTCACTTATTTCCAACAAGTTAAGCTTACATATTGTGCATCTTGTAGGTTTTAAAAAATGCTAATTTATATTTTTAATTTCATTGCATTATCTTGTACTAAGCAAAACATTTTGTAAACTCTTTAAACATGTAAAAACTATAAGAGGTTACTTTAAACCTGTAAATATTTAAAAATATATTTTGTATATATGAAGTTAGATTTTATCTATTTTGTTTGAAGTGCAGATGGACAGGAAGTTATGTTTTCATTATTTTGTATATATTAACTTTATACTTAATGTTTTGGATTGCATTATTTATTTATTGAGCTTGGCTGTTACTAAGTTCTTGATACATGGAATGAAGTACCTGCATGATTCTACTATTTCAAGATTCTTTAGCTCCTGTCTTATTTGTTGTAAATCGAAGGAATTTATTTATCTGTCAATGATTTGTTACTAATCAATATTCAATATAGATTATAATTAATTATTTTTTCATAAAAAAAACTTACATTGTTATTATTTTTAAATTTGGAAATAAATTATGAAATATGTAATTATATATATATTTGTTGTAAAAAAGAGTAAGAACTGAATCCTGTTCTAATTTTTTCTTTTGTAATAAATTTAGTTGGTTGTTAATTTTTGTTTTATTTTGCTTTTCCTTCCATTATATAGATTAATTCAGATTCATTGTTTAAAACCTAATTTCAAGTTTATTGGGATTACTCTCTCCCAAATTTCTGTGGGCTGGTAAATATTTTGAGCCCACTCCTGATAATCATTTGAGGAAGTTGTCAGAAAATTAGGGCAGACATAACACATGAGATACAACGCATTTTAGATTACTATAAATCCCTATTTCTCCTCTACCCTTACTCTCCCAACACATTTAGCAAATGCCTTATAAATACCAGTTTCTTCTTCTTGCGAAAAAAAAAAAAAAGATTTTAAAACATCCGTTTTACGCAAGTGCTGCGTAAACTAAGCGGATCTCCCATGTCATCAACAATGGGCATAAAATTGGTGTGAATGCCGACTTATATATGTTATAAGCAGGAGAGAATTAAAAAAAAGAAAAAAAAAAAATAGACCCCTAAACTCGGTTCTAGACTATTAGAGAAGTAAGGAGTTGGTTTCAGCCATTGTAGTTACATTCTTAAGTATCTTCCTCAATAAGCTTTTGTCGTAGTAGTGTAATAGAAAACTAATATTAGAAAATTTTACATCTATAATGTTTCATCAACTTTTTTTTTTTTCCATTTCTCTTTTGTAACAACAAATGTAAGAAAAAATTTATCTCGATTATAAATTTGGGTCTTCCTACAAAATCCACCTCCTCCTTATCCGATTTCAATCAAAAATTATTTAACTTCAAGGTTCGAAGGAGAAAGCATCAATACTTAATTTGGTTTCGATACCTTAAATTTAGGAAACTTCCATGTTGCACTAGAAAATACATTTTAATAATATTAATTATTCGTAAATTAAAAAAAAAAAAATTAGACAACTGAAGTGAACAAACCCCCCCCCCCCTCCTTCCCGTTCCTCAATCAATTTCAACCTTTACAAATCCATTCAAACGCAACGTTTTGATAAAAATGTATTGTAAGAATTTAGTCTAGACCTCGCACCATCGGGTTACTACTTATTTCGATCCATGGCACATTTTCTCTAATCGAAAAAAATTGATAATTTTGTCGAAATTGATATATTGGCCCTAGAGTTCTTTGACAGCCATCAAAAGGAATGATAGTAGGATTAGCATTGCTAATTACAGTTGAAACCAATGGTCTACACTTTGAGTACAAACATTTGTTTGAAAAATCGTAACTTTTTATACACCCCTTGAATAGGGATGTAAAATGTAGTTTTCTAAAATTTACATTCTACATTTTTGAGAGAAACACTTGTGAAGGCAATATTTACGAAAGTAACTGTAATGTGTAAGCGATTCCCCCTCTTCTTCCTCTTAGCAAAGCAAAGAGGTCATTCCTTTTACTCTACCTAAATGTTCTCCTCAGCCTGTAAATTAATTTCATCAATTACTCCTACTTATAGCCATCCTTAATGATACTATAACCATCAAGAAAATATTATCTATAATAGCTTGTGATTCGGATACATGTAAGCTTCCATTCTGATTATACAATAATTTCAAAATAGAATAAAAAAAAAAAAAAAAATGCTCAAAAAGAGTTAGTGAGTAGAAACAAAGGAAATCTGGTTTAATCTGAATGAGCTCGGGAAGGAATTCATCGTTCCTGTGGTCTTATATTGGTCTATTTTTTTTTCTTTCAAAAAACCGAATCATCGACAGTGAGTTAACAGTGCCATTTAAATTTCGAATATAAATATTGAATTACAAGGAAATCCTTAGTTAATGCAAACATAAATTTAAAAAAAATGAAAATTTTATTTTAAATATGTTTTTACTATATTTTCCTGATCCTCTAAATATTAGAGAAAAAAAGTATAATAATATAGGTATATCAATCAGTGTCTTACTCATTGCCAAGAATGTTGTTGACCAGATTCAACAGATTAATTACATTTTGTTTGATTCTCCTTATTTTAAGGACTGATTATATAGATAACTATTTAAAATAATTTGACAGCGGTGATTAATATTTAAAAAGTACTGAAACACAATATAAAATTTGTTTAGTTAGTTAATTTGTAAAGATTTTGTTCTACTAGAAATTTTTTAAAAATTTTCTTAAATTATCAAGGTTATTCGAGAAAAAAAATACTAGTAGGTAACAGTGTCTCTGTTAGGATCGTCTATCTTAATAATTCTCTACGTATCTCAATAGTAATGTACATTTCTTGATAATCATGTTTCGAGATCGATACCAATAACTCTTTAAACTTAAAAGGAAGGAGGGGGGGGAGGGATTGACAAATGAAATTTACCAAAAACCTACAGTCACGGACAATACAATAAAATTTGACGCAAACCAGCATATTATACAAAAGCCGCACCATTTATTTACAGACGCTTATCAAAAGCGCTTTCAACTGACGAATATATTAAAGAGCACACTTTTATTAGACACTTTGCTAATGCTTACTGTGAAGTTTGAGTAGAGAAACTCATTAAGAAATGGATAAGGATACAATTCACAAAAACATTAGACGACCTTACAAACATTATCCTACATAAATAAAGAAAGAAGTTAGTGTGCTCTAACGTATTTAAACAAAGTATTAGAAAAAATTGGTAACATTCTAAAGAAGCATAATATCAATATAGTATACCAGAACCCACCGTCACTGAAGACATTATATGATTCAGTAAAAGATCCCATATAAATGTCAGATATTCAGGAATTTATGAAATAAAATGTGAAATTTTTAATTGCTTATATGTTGGTCAAACTGGAAAGAAGGTTAAAAATCAGTGGCAGGAACACTTTAGAAAATTTGCCAATAGCAAATTTTTGAGCCACCACGAAGAAAATGACTGCCGTAAGGCCAAACATTGTATGCGATTGTTACATAACATAGATAAAGGTGGAATTCCGAGTGGGTTGGATTGCATAGAAGTAGAAATAGAGAAAAGAAACAGGACTATCTAATCTAAATGTACAGAAGGACATGAAGGACTCTGATGTCTTAAGCTTATTATCCTAGTCTCACCTCTCCCGTCTTTCATGCACTAAGCCGCCAACTTCGAACACATGTTTTCTCAGTCCGTACATTTCGAAAATTATGCATATATAATGAATTAAGTTTAGGTGTAAATATATAAATTCATTGGTTAGCTTAATGTGTTAGCTTCTCTTTATATGTTTCAAATTGGTTATGAGAGTGTTACAAGTTTGTTTATGACAGGTGCGCTTAGCTCTGATGATCGTGGATCTTGAAAGCGCTAAGCTATAGTTAATAAAAAGTATATTTTGCGGAGAAACGAATTTTCTTCCAGTACCTGTTTAGTTACCCCCGCTTCCGAAATAATATAAATTTTATGGCAAACAGACACTTTATCTCTAATATAATATAGATTGCAAAGGGGAACAAAGTCCTTAAAACATCCCTTAATTAAATAAATTAGTGGGAGTAATCATGTGATAAGAAATTATTTATTCTATTGGCATCCAA
Organism: Oncopeltus fasciatus; assembly: GCA_000696205.2. Lineage (NCBI taxonomy): Eukaryota > Metazoa > Arthropoda > Insecta > Hemiptera > Lygaeidae > Oncopeltus > Oncopeltus fasciatus. The sequence goes on from KZ806870.1 coordinate 450,002, forward strand.
TAAACTAAGCTATAATACATTGGTTTAAAACAGCTATTGATTATTTTAATTATTTTTACTCCTGATACAAAATTAGCTAATGATTTATGAAAATAATTACACAGTAATAGCTTAATTTTGAACAATTACCAATTGAAATAGAAATGGGTAAGAACAGATTATCTTAAAGAAAGAGCTATTTAATGTACTTTTCTTCATGAAATAACATACACACAGAATGCATTATAATACATTTATACCTACAATATTTAGAATATATTTTAAAACATTATCCGATTAAAGAACAATTAGGGGCTTTCTAAATGCAGCTAGACTTCTATTAATAACTTAGATTGGACGGTTTTTTTGTGCGTTTGAAAATAAAAAAAGAAACGGACATGTTTATAAATAGCCTCAGACAATGGGTATGGAAGAGTGCCAGTTTCCTGTGGGATAGTTTTATAGAAGATCGTATGGGATATGCCATCTTGTAATTCTGCGCGATCAGTAGTATTCATGCTCGCAGAAAGATGAAAATTAATGCTACCGCCTTAGAAAAAATTGATGAATTATAATTTGACTGGTTCAAAATATGGAAAATTTTAATTATTTATTGTCACAAAATTGGAAACCAATATGTTTTCTATTTAATGGAGATGTACTCGACTTCATCGAATAAGAATACGTTATACAGAAATTTCACAAAAAAGGCTAGTTAATCTCATTAAATCTTAAAATTGAATTTAAATTTAAATTTTAAACCATCGAGCATTCAGAGACGATATCGAGAAGGCAGTGAATACTAAGATGAATTTTTGCGTGCAAAAAAAAACGTGTTTTATACTACTCAAAGAGCATTGTTTAAAATAGATAATGAGGCAGCAATCCCCGACTACATGGGTTAGCATCTTTCCTGTCTCTTCAGAGGAATTGAATATAAATGTATACTAAATTCTTTCTATCCAATTAGCAAATTCCGAAAGAATGTGCCTATTGAGGTTGCTCTCATGAAGGATTTTCTATAAATGTTTTTAATTAATTCTCCAATCATATATATATAGTAGTATTTAGGATAAAAAGGATAGGCCCAAGCACACTACCTTGTGGAACTGTTTCGACATCCCACGAAAATGAGAAAATGTCGGATAAAGGCTGATTGGATGGTGAATATTTCCAGAGGAGTGGAAAATGGATTGATTGCTCGATATACGTATATAGTATAGATGTGGGTCAGGAATACAATAGCCCAGGGGAGATTGCGGAGTATTAGATCGGTGATTAAATCGTGTTCGGGTGTAGTGCACTTAGGCAGAAGAGAAGTATTATACTTGAGCTCAGAAGGCTTTAAAGTGGTCATAGGTAATGGTGCTTCCAGAAACTCCTAAGTCTCCAAGGCCTAAAGGATCAAAAAGAGAAGTAGCTGTTTGATTGACGTCTGGGCAAAAATTTGAGCCTTGTACATGACGTAAGAGGCCCAGGAACCATCTCCTCGGCGCAAAGGGTTAGAAGGACCGTTAAGGATTCTGCGAGGATCAGTACAAAGGGATTCGTAACATGAAAAGATGGTAGACAGATAGTAGTTATAAGCCTCGTTTTGTAAATCACCTAATTTTGGTTTTACAATTCTGGGTAGACGAAACAGTACCATATAACGGCGTTTTTGAGTTTGTAAAGAGATTCTGGAAGTGGCTCTTGGGGATTTGAAGAGTAATTGGTAAATTTGGGTTTTAGATTGTACGTAATATGCATTGATCAAATGTATTGCTGGAGGATGATGGTAAGGACTGTACAGCATCAACTAGATCATCAGAGGTCTTCAGGTTGATTCCGAGGTCAAATAACTCTTCCACGAGAGCTCTAAACGGAGTTCAATCGACTGAACCATTAAAGAGAGAGGATGACATATTTTTAGGGTAACTTTCAATGAACTGGGCAGTGGTCAGAAGAAAATGAATGTAATGTGAGAACGAAATGGTGAAGAGAAGTAAAGTTTTGTATATAACAAAGCATAGGATATCAGGACGACTAATAAGTGGAAGAAGAAAAACTAATTGTATAGACCACGGCAGCAATTGCCGTCTTTCTCGTATCCCATTCCAAGAGTTTTTCGCACTGTAGTCTCCACCGGCGAGGAAGCTGGAAGAAAGGTCTTTGGGGAACTTGGGTTACAAAGGTAATAGGCATATTTGGAGAAGAGTCTTCTGAGAAAAGAGTGATAATAAGAGTAATAGGAGGAGTGGATGTAGTGACACACTGACTGAAGAGACACTAAAGGAGTGGAGGGTAAAATATGATTGATATGAGATTTGCGGATGAGAAATGAAGTTTCACCATGAAATCGTCCGTCACAATGGTATGTCCCGTGAATGTTTATATTGCATTTAATTAGTTGCATTACAGTCAGCAATACTACTTTTATATCATTGTTATCGAAGACCCGTTTAAGTCATGTGTTCTAATACCGTCGGTTTTCCAAAAGTGTATAGAAAATGACATCTTTGAATAAGGAATCATGATGTGAAGTTGAGGAAGGCAACAGATTTGCCGTGGTGGTAGAGGCTCTTCTCGAATGTTTATATCCAGTATTGGGTGGGTTATTCGAGAGAATGATAATCCCGAATCGATTTCACCGTTGGATGGAAGCAATGTCCTCCAGATTTGAGATGACGTCTGTGGTAGACTTGTTCGCTGTTTTAATCCTTTGTAGATTCGGCAGTCTTTACAGTTGACAGGGTGATTCTACTGACAAATGGCTGGAGTGTTCCGCAATTTCAGGCAGTCGATACTAATATGAGCACCTCCACATTTTACACAACGTGGAGATTGTTCCCTGTATTTAGTTAGTACATCAATATTGGTGGCATTTGTGTCATTGTACTATATCATTGCGAGGGTGTGGTTTCTCTTATTATTTTACTGTAGCAGAGTGAGATCGAACTGCAGATCTGCCTCACATATGGCGTTGTACAGTTGTTATGAATAGGGGGATCTACATGCATAATAAATTTTAATTTTACGATTTAAAGGCCAAAATTATTTCTTTTTAATAATGAAATTTTGTTTTTAAAAAGAAATGTAAAAGAGTTCGTTATTGAACTCTTTAAATGGAGTTCATTATTAAGGAAAATCTGAAGAAATAGGAAGTGCGAATACAAACAAATGTTATGGTATAAGAGGGCGTAAAATTTAGTTTAGACAAGTCAAACTCACCACAAATATGTTAATTGACAAAATTAATATTTTAGGAATTACACTACGAAATTGAGCGGTTAAGGGTGGCGATTTAATTGAATTGTAAATTTTAATTTTACCAAAATTACTTGCTTTCTTATTGGAATCTCGCTTTTCAGTTTTAAGTACATGAAGAATAGCTAAGTACTAATAAGACATTGAGTTAAATAAGATGGATAGGAATGGGGAATTACTTATTATGTTCATGTGGAAATACTAGTCTAGAAATATATACATTGGTGCAATGATGAAAGATATATACTATAAGTATGAGGGATTACATGACATGGAATGATCAAATATAAATATTTCCAAATAGTCGGAGTCGAACTTAGAGCTTTTTGAGAAACTTAGGCGGACCATCTCATTACATTGTCAAAGACACCTTGAGGAAGTAGAATAGTCGGAGGTCTTGGAGCACTCTATTTTATTTTTATTTTTTTCTTAGCGTATGGTTGGATGAGAACGGCCTTGTTTTGTCCTTGGGCATTTGAAGGTTGATTGATTTTGTTTGATATTGTTCAATACATTTATAGTACTATATTGGGTGAGATCGGAGCACTCTAGAACTCTGCGAGACCTGTATAATTTCCTCCCTCCATCTCTACTCGCCCCCCCTCCACTTTCCTCGCAAGGCCCGAGGCGGCTCAGGATGCAAAGGCTCGCTGTAAATTAAGGCTGACAAGGCAGGTGGTTGCTTCGCACACCTGTCGTATCGGACAACTTCTACACACTCGCTCTCCCTTTTCTCTTTTTCTATTTCGCTTTCTCTCTTCCTCCCTCCCCTTTCTCTCTCTCTCTCTCTCTCTCTCTCTCTCTCTCTCTCTCTCTCTCTCTCTCTCTCTCTCTCTCTCTGCTTTCTCTCTTCCTCCCTCCCCTTTCTCTCTCTCTCTCTCTCTCTCTCTCTCTCTCTCTCTCTCTCTCTCTCTATTTTTTTTTTTCCATTTTCAACCTTTAAGTGCTTTAAATCTTACATCTTAAATATAGTAAAATACAAATAAGCAACTATTTCAATGGACAAATCTTTTTACGAGCCCACAAGGCCCGACTCTAACAACCTTGCTTTTTGTATTATATATTGATAGACTTAGATAATTTGTAAGATGTGTGAAATTTATGTACATATAGGCGATTTGCAGGCTTAAGTGACAATAGAATGAACTAAAACTTTAGTCCTTTATTTTAAAATTACAGCAAAAATTTACCTAGATTATTGAATTTTATGTGAATTCAAAAAAAAAGAATTACTTGAACTGGTATATTCATTCATATAAAAGTTTTTGTCTCAGGCTTCTTTCAAGTTTCCTAAGGGAAGTTTAGGTATTGATGCTACTAAGATGATGTGATTTTCATAATAATCCCTAGAAATCTTAATTGAACCTATCTACTATTTAAGAAAAATGTTCGAAATTCAAATTATGAATTTTCCCTATATCATTTAAACCCCCACTAGTATTAGTCAGGTATCTCTCAATAAAGAACTCAGACTTTTTGTTTTTTTTTGCACTTAAAACGACAAGACAGATTTCATTAAGAAATCTGAAAGAAGTTTAGCCTAATTTTCCTATCACTAGCAGGAACTTAGTTATTAATATGTTTAACTCAATATAATATACTGATATAAATTATATTCCATTGGCAATGTTACCTGTTTAATTAAATTCCGTGTTTATTCATCATAATAAATACTAAAAAAAATTAAAATACGACTTTTTGGAAATACCGTTGGAAACACGCTCAGGCTTTTGCGAGAATGACTTCCATGAAATTTTTAATAATATTTCGTATTAACTTTCGAGAACTGCGAAAATTCAGATTGACATAAATGTCTTTAGGTTGTAGAAGTGGTAAAATCATAATGCTGGAAAAATTAGGGTTTCGGCCAGGATCAGAAAAATAAAATACTCTAAAATTGTTGGGTAATTATTTTAATATTGCCGACGTTTCGACTTAACTTGTAAGTCCTCATCAGGGTGAATACATCACGTATGGAGAGATCTCCGAGGGTGGTTTATGGATACACCTCAGAGTCAAGAGCAAATCTCAAGTGTTTTATTATATTTCCCTTGCATTTCTTGTATAAAATTTAACGTGGGATAAAATACCACAACTGAAATCATTATTTAAAACAGAAATATAGGAAAAAACGAAGTCTAACAAATAGCCGACAATGTTAGCTTCTTCGAGCATAAGACGATATATTCGACTTACTTGGGGGTTTAGACTCGGAGTACGGTGCGGGGAGTTGGAGAGATTATATAGCTTGCCTCGATGGTGTAGAGGCCAGCATACTTGCCCGGAAAGCAGGAGACCCGGGTTCAAGTCCCGGCTGAGGTAGTAAGATTTTTATTTTCTAACTCCCTTGCATTTCTTGTATCAAGTGTAGTTTAGTTCTACACTCTGAGATGGGACCATAAACCTCCCTCGGAGATCTCTTCAGACATCACTATCGCCCTGATGATGACTTACAAGTTAAGTCGAAACTTTGGCAATAATAAAATAATTACCAAAACATTTTGGAGTATTTTTTTTTTTTTTTCTGATCCTGGCCGAAACCTTGACTTATTTCTCTCGACGGCCAACTAACCTCCAGCCAAGATATAATCATAAGAGGAAAAAAGTGACTCTAGATCTCCCTTGAATTCTTTGTTACCTTATAGTCTTCACTAAATGATTGCAAAATACACATATATAATAAAAAGTAAATAATATACATCTTATAAATGAAATTTTAATAAAATTGGCTCGGATTGCCAGGGAAAACCTGCCTCTGGGATTGTAATCGGTAGTAGAGAACTGCCACCGACAAGATGTTTTCCCATTAAGAGAATCTCATTGAAAACTTTTCAGGGGTGGGGGGTGGGGGTTTCTCCAAGCTTTGAGTTTCTACCTGATTATTCTTCCTGTTCTTAATGAAATGCAAGAGAAACTTTTGAAGGAAAAAGATACTAATATAAAAGCGACGGCTTATCCTACTACATCCTCTTTTGATATTTACTTATCTGTACATGAATCATATTGTTACAGGTTAAACAAATTATAAGTAATTAAAACTAAGTCTAATTCATTGAAAAATAAAATTATATAAAAAAAACAACTAATAGTCTTATACTAATTATACAATAAAAATGACTGCCCTTATAAACAGGCAAACAATTAGACCAGTGAACACAAAAATTGCCACCAAAAATGGATCGCCATTTTAAGTTTTTTTGTGTGCACTGAATCTAGCAACTATTTAATTATCTTAGTTCTTGTTTTAAATATGTAGCTGATGATTTCTGTTTATCTTAAGGCTAATGTTGAATTATCTATACAGTTTGAAAAATGTTAATCTCTCTGTTCTCTATCAAATTTTATGTATGCAGAACGCTATTATGAACTCGTTGTTTTAATTAAATGCTCTGTTTCTTTTTCTAAAAGTAAACTATTCTGAAAAAAATTTATAAATACTTAATAAAAATTATATTTAAAAAATGTGTTATAAAACACCAATTCTCCATTTGGATTTTGAATAAGATTTCCTTAAAGGATCAGCGGTTTTTTTTCTCAATAATATATTAAAATTATGGACGTCAAACATGAATTAATTAGTATATTTTTTTTTATTAATTTCGCATCAAATATGATTAGCGCACAGACCTCTATTGATTGTGTTTATCGTAAAATTTGATAGTAGCAATGAAGTAAAGTATAAAATGAACATATAACATATTTAAAAGTGATAAAGATTTGAAAAAATAAATAAATAAAGTTTGGTATATTAAATACAAATATCCGAAATTGAGTTAAACAAAAGCTATGTGGGCACTTGCACAAATCATATTTTAACAAAGATATCCAATAATGTAAACTAAATCCAATAATAGACAGACTCCTGGCGACTGCTGATAGAGGAGTTCTAGACACGACATTCTGTTGTAGGGCGGCATTAATAATAAAATGAATATTAAAATCCAATAAAAAGAACATAAATAAACGTTTAGAGACTATTATATGTTTTAATACATTTTATTGGTTCTCAAATACTCTAGAACATTTTTGGACATGTTAAGTGTTGTTATCCCTTGATTGTCGCATTTGAGAACATTCGATGAGAATATGAGCAACAGTTTGTAAATCACCACTTTACGGGGGATGATTTCCGACAAGGTGACCATAAGTCAGGCGTGTGTGTCCGATAGTGATTCTCTCCGATTTTGGTAACTGAAGCACACCTTCGAATGCACAATGTCGTGTCTAGAATCCTCATAAATGTATCCAACATCTCTCTCGCCCTTCTTGCAAGTAATACAACTATACGTAATTCTCATTGTATTTTTAAAAATTTTGTCCACTAAATCACATTTTATCACTTATTTTTCATAAAATCCTCTAATTCCATTGTTCGTAAAATACCTGATCCGAATATGTGAATCAAAGGTCATGTAGCTCAGGTGATCCGTACGGATCTCGCAATCCCGACGTTGCGTGTTCAAATCCCTCCCAGGTCAATATTTTATTTATAAAATTGATTTATGGAGTGGCAACTTGTAGATGGCCCTTCCCTGGGTTCAAAGGGAGGCTAACACTATAAATAAAGAAAAATGATTAGATCTTATCGATGAAAAGTTCAAATAAAACCTGGCCGTTCCCGGTTCAATACTTAATGTCGTTTACATTTTCTATCGCATCTGGGTGTATCAATTTTTAAACTGCTTATTATTTCATAATTAAGCCCCGTACGCGGGGATTTAAGAACGATAGGTTCAGTTCACTATTTTTCTATTAAAAATAGAGAATTGAACCTAGTTCAGTCCTAGAGTTTTCCAGTAAAAATAGTCGTTTTTGTGGAATATTGAATTCTTTCATTAGTTTCCTTATTTATTTATTTATTTTAACGTAACGTGATGTGCTGACTGTTTTTTATACGTTTGTGAACAAGTGGCACTTTTACTTCGACGATAATTAAAAACACGATAAAAGTCTGTCTAATTTTACTATTTTGGAAGAGAAATTAGAAATTAATATAAATCTTGGGTACCCATTTCACTTGAATACTTACTCTAGGAATATAATAAGGGGACTCCAGACTTTCAAGGGAAATATTTTCAAGAATTCAGTCTTAGGAAGAACCAGGATTGTTACTAACGTCTAATTTCAGACGGCGGGTACTTCGCTCGTGGTTATACTGCTAAACTTCATTCCTAACACTAAAATAAGAAAGAGTAATTGCTAATGGGGAACACTGGAATTCGAGCGTATAAGAGAGTTAAAAAATCCGCAAGAATAATTAAATCAAGGGTTTTCAATGTAAAAAAAAAAATCGTTTTACAAGTTTCACAAACTTTACTGAGTCCGTATATCGAATCTCTCACGTCCTTGTTTGTGTAATAGTGAATATATATGTGTGTTTTGAGGTCAAATATTTTATATTATAAAGTGATGTAATCAACATGAAGGAGTGGACTAGAGAAATGTACAGGTAGGCAGTATTTTCAGAAAAGAAAAAAAAAACATTTCTAAGTTTAAAAAGAACTGAGGAAGAGGTTGCATTTTATGTATATTCATAAATTTAAATGTATCAGTGAAGGAGGATTAAGATAAATGAAGGGTTGATTAAACATTTCTTGGTTAACTGGTTTTCATTGGGTTTGATGACTACATAAATTACTGGTGATTAATGTGTATTTGTAAGTTGATGAAATGATTAAAAAGTATTTATGAAGAAACGTTCAGCTTAAATTAAAATTGAAAGATTTACCTAGGTAATTTAAGTCCACAGGCCACCTTCCTTATTCATTACATGCACTCAGAACCTAGACGAGAACAAAGATGAACTTACCTACAAAAAATAGAAATAAAAAATAAAAAAAAGGTACTCTAAAAAATCTTAAATGTTTAAATACAGGCCTGAGGAATGGTTTCTCACATTCCAAATAAATGGAACACATAAAGTTCATTTCAGTTGTTGGTAAAATAAGCATGACAAATATTTCATTGTAAAGCTGATATCTTTAACGAACACATATGTGCTTTTCAATGATGAAAATGTCTTACTTAAGATGAGTTGAACGTGGAATGATTTAACCTTTTCAAATGATAAACAAAAGATGAAAAACTATTTATATTAAAAACATATTTAAAAATTCTTAATAAATACGGGATTTTTCACAAATGGCTTCTCTAACGTAAAACTTTCATTCCCTTATATACTGCTCACTAGGCTGACAGTGGTGTGAAAGTTATTTATAACGCCACAAATTCGTTTGTTCATTATCTAATGTACATTGTCTATATGAAACTTATCAATAACTTCGGAGCTACTACAAAAGATTTACTCCGTAGAATATTCGACATACTTCCATAGAATTCTAACAAAACTTGTTATTGAACTGTCCCCCAGGTTAAAAATATGTTAAAATAGGTGAAATAATTGGCGTTGCCTGAAACACACTCACAAGGATACACAGTGCCAAACGAACAACACTACTAACTTTTTTCCCCTCTGCAATCTGGAAAAACACAAATATCAATAGTACACAAAAAACCTACACACCTCATGTAGAGTGAAGTTATTGAGATCTGAACAATCGCGCAGAACATTGGCTCATTTTAAGCGACTACTTCAAGCCCATACTTTATGACAGGAAGCTTACAGCTTTATGACTTCGACTTTCAAGGGAGTGTGCCTTAACTAGAATTCCTAATTTAAACTTAAGCACTCAATCTCAAAATCCGGCTGTTTCTCATACTCTTGCATCATAAGGCTTATCCTGGGAGTCGATTCGGACAGGCTCTTGTGGCTAAGAGCGGAAATTATATTATCCATGTTAGTGCCAAGAATCTGGGACTGCTTTCTCTTACAGGATTGAAATACTATCCTTCCCGAGTATTCCTTTATTGAGTATTTGAGATCCCATTGACGGCCTATTGATATTTACCTCATTCTCGACAAGAAGACCACACACACACAAAAAAAAAAAAGTTTTATAAATATTATTTTTTTGTGCTATTTATTCCCACGTAAATTTCAACAATTTTTAAAAGCAAGTCCATTTTCGGTGAGCATAAATGGAAAATGCACCGGCCCGGATAGCAGGAGATCCAGGTTCGAGTCCTGACTAGGACAGTTAGATTTTTTATTTTGTTCCCTTACACTAAAAAATTGGGAAAAAATAGTTTTTTGTGATAAACGTTTTTTTTTTTTTTTTACTTCCTGATTTTGTAAATATTCTCGACCCACTCAATCCCCGATCTAACAGGTAAAATTACAGTCTTAAAAGTTACATTATGTACAAAATAATAAATACTTCTCTGAAGTTTTAGTTCCACAGGTCGATTTGCAAATCAAAATCTTATTTAGTAGTGCTGGAATGTTTAAAATAATATAATTTGAATATTATAAGTATTAACATTTGTTTAGCTCTTAGTTTCCATTCTAGTTCCTTGATAGAAATATTGACTCCTGCACATCTAATATTTATCTAATGAAAAAAAAAAAAAAAAAACACTTCGCGCATGAGCTGCGTTATTTATAAATATTTCTAATGTTCCGTTAGAAATAGTATACATAAGAGTAAATAAGGGAATTTAATCTATAAGCCGGGAAGAACAATGGGCGTATAAGGTCTCACTACTAAGTTTGCTCTAAATTGACTGGAAAGGTAGAATATGGGCAAATTTTTCCTTAACAAGCTTTTTCACAAAAATATCATAAAAAATAAACAGTGAAAAATTAAATTTATCTATCACCAATTATGTTCCATAAATTTTTGAAAAATTTGATTTAAATATTGAAGGTATTACGATTATAAATTTTTGTCTTCCTTTAACCCCTTCCTGTTATCCTATTTCAGTCCAAACCGAATTATTTTAAGTTTTTGCAATAAAAAACCTTAATGGAAAATTTTAGTTCTACATTTAAAAAATAAGAGGTGCCTTACATTCGAAATTATATTCTTTAGTATCCTTCTTAATATCATCTTTTTTTTTTCTTTCTTTTTTTTAATAAACATCATAAAAGTACTATAAAGTTTAATTTACTCATATTCTGTTTTATACATTTTTTTTATACTCTTAGGTACTTAAAATATTAATTTATTTAATTTAGGTTCGCTCTAAACCCCCCGCCACCCACGGGTGTTTCCAGCCATTATCACACTCCACAGCTTACAAAAAAAAAAAAAAAAAAAAAAAAAAAAAGAAAAAAAAAGCTTAATACCTTGGTTCAAAAGGAGAGTTTTTTGACCGTAGATATTAATATTAGATGATTTTAATTGGGGTTCGGTCAAGGTAGATCCAAAAAAATACAAATTTAAAAAAAAATGTATTTTTTAAAAAGATTATCTACCAACGTTTTGGCTTACATTGTAAGCCATCTTCAGAGCTGTAGATATACAATGTCATGAGAATACAATAATAATTGACAATATTATGATAGAGAATTACCATAATGTAATGTGATATCAAAAATATGAATGTAGAAAGGTATGTAATAGAATTTAAAAAACATGCAGACAGCGACTTAAAAAAAAAGTTGCTGTCTGCATGTTTTTAAATTTGTATTTTTTTGGATCTACCTTGACCGAACCCCAACTAAAATCATCTAATCTTAATACCTTGGTTTTAGTATTTTTAAGGTTGCGACTGCTAAAGTAAATGATCGGTGAAGAGGTATTAAAACTTTTCAAAATTCGAGTAATTGTACCCGTATTTTTTAATTGCTTGATTTGTCTAATGATATCTGCCAGAAGTTCTCTATGCCCACAATGTGCTTTATGCACACGCCATAAACTGTAAACTGAACTATCCTGGCATCTAGTGGTGGACTGAGGGACTAATAGTAAGTCTTGCGGGTCAGATATCTAAGGCGCTTCTACCACTAGGAAACTTCAGAAAGGGATGGTTATCGTTCACAATTAATGAAAGAAAATTGAAAGCAGCCTATAAATCTTAGGACGAAAATTTAAAACAACTTTATTTAATTTGGGTACAAAAATGTTATATAAGAATAACTTATCCACACACGCACCTAATAAAAGACACTTATCCATATAGATCATAAGAGTAACCAAGTAATGTAGGAATTTCAATGTACAAAAGTAATGTTCCCAACAAAATAATGAAATTTCACCTCAAAATTTAATAAGAACACAATTTTGATCTGAGTATAAAATGCAAATAATTTCAGTATTTTAGAAATAAAATTATGGGAAATATTAATGATTTTTTAAAACTAAGATCTCCAATGAGCTTTTTTTTTATCTGATTTCACCACAAGCTAATCATTTACAAGTTTACAATAAGTGAAAAATCATATATTTTTTAAAATTTTATTTTACTATTAAACTGTAATTGTAATTGTACATATCGAGTTTTTCAGTTTGCTAGAGAGCAGAAAAACTCGATTTATTTCCATGTTTGTTTACTCTCCAGCGTCTGAAATTTAAACAGTTATAATATAT
>KZ806870.1:483168-494250 GCA_000696205.2 Oncopeltus fasciatus
GGTCGGTCAAGGTAGATTCAACAAATTTAAAATACCATTTTTTTTTAAATCGAATTTTTTGAATCTACCTTGACCGACCCCCGCCCAAAGAACAAAAACAAAAAAAATTCTAATAATTCTAAAAAATTTTTTTGTCTAATTAATATTGTGGACGAATACTGATAAAATGTATTTTTTGGATCTACCTTAACCGAAAACTCCCAAAAATACATCTCATAATAACACCAATGGTAAAAAAACAACAAAAGAAAATACTTTATTATTAATTATAGAATAATTTCTATGGGAATATTTAATAGAAGGGAGAATTAAATATTTTTTTAAATAAATATTTCTATAGAATCCTGGATGATTTCCATTATTTTAGCTTTCTGTGGTAGATATTTAGGGAGAAAACAGCTTGCCCTTGTTGAGGGCAAACATTTCTCTTAATAAGTGAGGGGGGGATATGAAGATTTATGAAGTACTCGGGCCATATTCCCCTCAGCTCTCACTGGCTTGTCGGAGAGGAGAGTTTCACAACTATCACACCCCCGTTTGACAGTGTATGCCTTCAACTTTTTTCTGCCCAGGTTATGTGAAAAATAAGGCGATTAACTCCAGAACCTCTGTTATTGGATATAAACAAATTTCGTTTTAGGTAAAACTCACTCTAAATTTGATTTATTATATGCCTAGGTTAATTTTTTATTTCGACGGCAATTCATTGAACAACTTTATTTAAATTTTCAGTCTTTGGCTCATAATTTAAAGTATTCAACAGCTGTCTCCCCATGTTACTAATAAAGCTAGGAGCTTAAATAAGAAAACATCAGATTGGTCACCAAATAGTAATGAAGTTTGTGTGATAATCCAACATAAAAAAAATATTCAATTTTAGTATATGTATACCGCCGAAGCGAGTACATATACTAAAATTTCCAGTAGCCTGGAAAATCTAAATTAAAGAATGAGATATTATTTATTATTTTAGTTAATAATAAATTATTCATTATAATTTATTAAATATGTATAATAATATTTTTTTAAAAATCCATTAATTTGGGTTATTATAGGGGTCGAAATAATCCTGATTCCTGTCTTTTATTAACTAATTTATGGTAAACATATTAAAGGGTATTTATAGGGCGTAATAACCTAGAAGTTGATTGCCCTTCATCATCTACTACTACTACTACTACTACTACTAAAAAAATATTCTGGCAATTTCTGCTAACTTAAATAATTGCTTTGAAGGAAATACCTGAAATCACTAATCCACGCCCGTAGGTAAAGTTTAATAATACAAATACATGGAAGGGAGGGTAGGTGCAGGAGAGGAGGAAGGGCATTTGGTAAGGGTTGTTCCGCTGAGATTAACGAAGGTGGGAGGACACACCGAACTTATGCCAATGCCTTGGTCCCAGGGTTGCCGGCTGAGTCAAACAAGCAAGCTAAGTAACATGGATCCAGCTTGGAAAGAGGGTAGCTTACTTCAATGATTTGGTACGCCAGGAACTTCTATGCTGGCTCTTTTCAAAGATTTCACTGACATAATTAATAGTATTGTTCAAGACCAGTCAGCCACCATGAAATAACTTAGTTTAGATCATATTAATAAGAACCTTTTTTCTACTCCTATCACCACGGAAAAAAAACTTGTTTTTCCATATATCAATGCTACCCATTTTCTGGCATTTAATTCAACAACCCTAGCAAAGGATTTTCGAAAGTCAAGTGCATATGGGCTAACATATCGTAGAATTTCTTATGACATAATTGTTTAGTTACCTGTATTGCTTTAATCGCTTTTCCAATTTAAATCTTGGGGATTCTACATTAAAATGAATGTTTATAATTTTCTTCAGTCAATTTACCCTCTGTAGGATAATTATTTCACATAGTGCCCTTCAGAGTGTTTAATGTTTAGACAGAATCAACACATTTAAAAAAAAAAAAAAAATTAATTGATAAATATCATAACTTTAAACACGAGTAAAATATAATTAGATTAACAAAAATTGTTTTATTATTAAATATGATACTTTAAGAGGAGAAATTTGATGCTAAAGAAGTAAAATTCAGTTGCTATTTTTTCTTACCTCTCAATATTTTTTCAAAATTTTTTTAATATTTTAAATAGTCATTGAAAGTGATNATTATATTAAGAAAATAATATTTAGAAATATCAACTAATTTTTCAATTTCCATAAATTTTTACTATACGTTTCAGAATCTAAACTTACTGATCTTAGTTTTATTTTAAAAATTTTATGACAACGTTTGAAAATCTACACTTTCCTCAATGCGCCAGTCTACTTAGGTCTAATTCATTGTCCGCTCCAGTTATCAAAATTCTCTATTTTATATTTGACTCATTCTCCATTACCTTTTACAGGGTGAAAATATATCTCGGTGGGGGGGGGGGATAAATAGAAATATTGAAGAAATATAAAATAAAAAATAAAATTTACAAGAGAACAATGAGCTTAAAAGTTAGAACTACTAACTTTCCTCTAAACTGGTCTATACCGAAGAGTGGGGGTACACCCCTTGTACTTACGTTCGGAAATTTCATCCCTAATATTCGTTTTGAGTAACACTGCTATGAGACATAAGCGTAAGAAAATTACATTTTAAAACTGTTATATTCTTAGATAACTCAAAAATTATAATTTCAAATTCTACAATATTTTCTTAATTTAAATAACTACGAAGATATTACGATTATAAATTTTGGTCTCTCACTAAACCCCCTCTTCACCCCATCCGATTTAAACTAAAAGTGAATAATTTTGAGTGCTTGAATGAAAAATAAATTTAAATATGCTTAAATACCAAATTGGGTTTAATATTTCTAATCATTGCGGGTGCTAGAGTTTCTAATCACGCTCGTACACACACACACACACACACACAATCACAGAAAGATGTGCAGGTGTACAAAAGTTATGGGTGACTATTAACTTTTTAGTCTCGACAAGTCAATTGAAATTTAATAAATAAATAAATAAATAAATAAATAAATAAATAAATATATATATATATATATGTATGTTTGTATTACTTATATAAATGATGAAGATTAAATTTCACAAAAATAAACTATTGATTTTATAATTGCTAATTTTTGAAAAAAATTGTTTGTGTACTTTCAGCCCTGAAGAAGAGAGAATATATTATCTAAATATTGGCCTAGACTAAAGTAGTACAAAATTATTTAACCAAGGTCCCTCTATAACCTTCAATATAAATTCTATTTGATTACCTGGTCAAAAACTGACACATCATACACACAGATACAAATATAAATTAATAAATTAAAACGCACCTTATTTTTAGTATCTCCAATGTACTTCCTGTGAAGATCGGTTGACATTTTAAAAAAAGTCGCGTCATGGTGCCAACTTGAAGATACCAACATGTTGATTTCCCTTGGTATTACTGCTAAAAAGAAGAATAGTAAATAATAATTTATTTGTGAGAAAAAAAGTAACTTAAAAGAAGAAAATGAAAATTATTTGAAGTTCCAATATCTAAGAGCAACTGGAAAAGCATGTTATTTTATTTATTATTTTTTTCTAGTCTCAAAGGATTTATTTTACACATATCACGGTACACTAACTGTGCCAGTGTATCGGATTTAGGCTTATACCTATTACTATCCTGATATTCTAAGGTTTTTACAAAATATCTTAGTTTACATTTATAAAATTTTACATTTTAGAAGGGCGAGAGACCCTTAATTACGGAAAAGCATGACATGAGACCTTTGTTTTATACCTCGGAGCTTGTGACTCTATTCTGAAAACATGAAGGGCATGAAAATGATAAGTAAGGCGATAATTAGAATTCAAAACTAACAATTTTTGGCTTGCCATTGTAAATTAATCAGTAAGCTTCCACTGCAGCTAATACTGAAATGGCTTCTCACAGATCAGGAGTCCTTCTGAGAACCGTATAAATGAAGAAATTAAAAATAAAAATAAAATAAAAAATTCAAATCGCAAAATCACTCTAGACAAACCCGCAAGAAAAACTCGTCTGAATAATTTAACACAACTGATGGCTAATAATTATACCATAAGTTCAGCCATTTTCTTTTTCGTTGTCAAACGTGAATAAATTGACAAAGATTTTCTAATTTATTATTAATATTTTTCCTTCGTTTTGGGATATGTGTTTAATTATTTCCCGTAATAACAGAACATACATTACATGTTTATTGTCAATAATAACATTGTTGTTAGCTATTAATAGTAATTATTAGTTTTAATCACATTGAGCTAGTTATAATACCCCGTTGAGTAGAGAAACTAATACTTCTTCATCATACAAATCTCAGGTGTCAGAGACAATGAAAACTCACTGAAAATATATTTCTCTGCACATCTCGTAATATTAAATAGTAAATTCCTGTTAACACACATGATTATTATCTATAGATTCTCATATGCAAGCTCCTCACTAAAACAAAACTGTACTTCGGTATAAAAGCGGGTAAAGGTAGAAAAAAGCTGATAACGATTTGACAGTTGTTTTGTTTTGATTAGGGACTGTGAAGTGGTGGGGGGTTTCCCGCCAGAAAGTCCCCACTCGTTCTAGGTTGGCAGCCATTAATTCCCTCCGATATATACGGCGGGGGCTTATCGTCAGCTGTAGTGAGAGGAAATGTCAGGCTACGAGTGGGGCCGGTGAATCCCTGCTCCAGGGCTTATCTCGCGCTTTGGTTCACCGATTATAGTTGGGAATCGTGCCCATGCCTGGATCAACTCGACCCTCTAGAGAGCCTGCAAACATCTCCCATTGCGTGGCATTATGTTTACAACATGCTCTTTATAAAAACTATTAATACATGCTGCCTGGAATTTTTACTAAAAATATATTTTTATACTTGGTGCGTTATCATATTAGTGAGTGTTGGTTGGGAGGTGCATGTGTTTTGTTTCATAAATGACACTACGGAGTTCCAGCCTTATCAAAGTGGATTGTGTGTTAATGAATCAAAATCCTGCTCTTACCTGGTAATTTAACAACTTTATGCTTAGCATTTAGTATCTTATTGGTTCGATTTAGTAATGAGATTTACTGTATTATTTAAAGATTCAAGATGGGAACTTGTCTTCTGATGCTTGTCGCATGATTTTTCACCCAAAACTTTCCTCAGGTAACTGATTTCTTCACTTTAATTATAATAACACTTTTACTTTTAAATTTCTTATATCTGGTTAAAAAAACAAACTAAAAGTTGTCTGACTAGACTATTTGACACCTGTTGGGTGGAATGAATTTGTTATTTAAATTTCTATATACACTAGGTTTAGAAAAGTTGAATTATGATTTATTTTCCTCATAACTTGTCTGCTTTTCAATTTTAATTTCCATTCGAGTGATTTTTGTGTTTAGTTTTTTTTCCTTGAAAGGCATTAAACTATAAGCAGGTGTTGTTTTTTCTCATCTAAGGATGATCTACAAATTACCACACTAATTTTATTTTATGTGATTGAAAAGTAGAATGTTTTATTGCAATATAAATTCTTGTCCATAATATGCTTGATTGCCAAAATTAATAGTTTTATGTACTTCTCGACTCAATAATTATTTAACCTATTGTGTAATTTTGCTATATTTCTATTCTGATCAGTTCATCAAGTTATGTATGCCTTTTAATTTATAATTTTCTTTTTTATTTTTAAATTGAAAAAAAAAAACAAAAACAAGAAAGAAAATTAAAGCGATTGTCACACTCACTCTTGTTACTTGCTGCAATGTTATGTTTTCTACCCAAATTAATTTAGAACTTAATTAGTAGAAGTAGGGGATCTTAGTCATGAGCAAAATTACCTTAAATGCTACTTCATTGTGATATCATGCCACTTATTGGGACATTGTGTCTTTAATTTAGTTTATAATAAATTATATATAATATAATATAATTATTTTAATTGATTGAGCCATGCAACCACTCCTATAATGAAATCTGGATGGAAACATTTATTTTGTTAAAAAATTGTTTGTATTTTTCATGATAAAAGCCTGCCCAGTATAAGTCTTGTAGTCACAGAATAGGTTTTATTTTCATATATATTTGTTCTTCAAACTATAATATCTCGTCTGACCCAGATTTGGTCCCGTTTATCAGTGTTTCGGTATCCTAGAGGTTGAAGGAAATTAAGATTCTAAACTGAATGAGAAGATTAGAGATTTAAGTAAGAATTAATGATAATACATACTGAATAATGTAAAAAAAACAGAGAAATGAGAAAAAAATTAGTAGCATTAATTGTTTGAGCACAAACAATTTTTTTTTGTTTTGTTTTGGTGGTGTTTTGTTGGTTGATTACCTTAATTTTTGGGGTTATATAGCGAAATTAAACTGTTATAAATATTTGTTTGGAATACCAAAATAAGAATAATTCTTTATATGTCACTTTTTGTTTTTAAAGCCATAAACATATGGCATTATAATGCATAATGCAATAAATATAGTATTAGTTTTTAACTATAAATCAGTCCAATTTGAGGAGCTTATCTTAATCAAAACATGATTAAATGTAGTTTACACATATAATGGCATAAATATTTAATTTATTGCTAAGAAACTCATATTTCATAATTTTTAAAATATTTGAAAGTTATTAATAAAATTATTATATTTTGAACGATAATACTAATAATTTTTAGTAGGAGTGGTGTTTACCTGAAATCCTTAGTAGTAACAGATTGCTCAATTGGTCTCAAGTATTATATAGGTATTCCATTCTTATCCATATTCCATAGTAATTCTTAAATTCTAAATCCATTCCTAGTTCTTAAATTTTCTGTTAAACTCAAAAAATATTTCTTTTGTCTTTTTGAAAACAAATCTGTATTGAGCTTCAATACTCTAAACTAAATAGTATGCCTGCTATATTAAAAAAAAAGTTTTGCACTTGTTCTTGGTATTTCAGCTTATCCTCCATGGCTATTTGATTGATTTTTCTCTCTAATGGACTCAGCATTAAAATTTACTTTAAAAAATGATTATCAGATTTTATTAAGAAAACAACATAATGTGGCATCTAAACTGTAAAATTAAAAGTCCGCACTCAGGAACTAACTGCATAAGATTTTCCAAGTTTCAGTAAGATGGATATAAATAAGAGTAATTCACGAATTATAATTTATAAGCTACCTAGAGAACTGAGGGTATAAGAAATGACCACTATATTGTGGGGGAAATACTAAGCCATAGTGTTTTTATTTGTAATTTTTTTCCAATAAGCCTTTTTATATAATTTTATGAAAACAAAATTTAGAGATTTTTATTTTGCTCTGCTTATGTTCTACAATCTTTTTTTGTAACTCACTCAAAATAAAAGTATTACTATTATAAAGTTTGGTCTTCCTCTAAAAACCCCTCCACCTCATCTAATTTCAACCTAAATAAATTCTTTCAACAGCTTGTAATGAAAAGCTTAAATGCTGAAATTGGTTTCTGTATTTTGAAAGTAACACGGCCTATCCAACACTCCAAATTATGTTAAATATATTTCTTAATAGGCATGTTTTGAAATTACATTTTTCACTTATTGTATTTGGTAATTTTTTTGGTAATGGTAACAATAACAAAGATGTTGAAATAGATGTATTTTTAGAATATTAATGGCTTAAATTTACATTTGACACTTGTATTGTTTTATGAACTGTTTTGTAACTTTAATAATAACAAAGATATTAAGATTTTAAATTTTAGTTTCCCTTTAAATCCTCTATCCTCTGTGACCAATGTTAGTTATTAAAAAACTGATCCAACAGTTAAAATTTTTCAATAGACTCATCATATTACCTACGCCCATAGCTTAATTTACCAGAGGGTAATCTGCTAAAATTTATGCTTCAGGTAAACTCCTTAACTTTAAGATAAATTTATGCTGTTAACATCCAAAAATGTTTTACTTACTTGAGTTGACTTTTCTGCTAATCCCAGATCTATTAGCTGCGGTTATAGCTAATTTAGCTAAAACTGTGGTCTAGCTTTGCCCAAGAATATATATATAAACTAATTTATGGTAAACATATTAAAGGGTGTTNATATATATATACAGATTTTCAAAAAAATCTGCCATGAGAACAGCCTCTGGAATTAGCTAAGCTAAAATGAAAAATTACCATGCTTAATGTCTTATACACATTAATATTTTGTAAAATTGGTGTATTGGTATAATAAACAATTATCTTTGACAAAACAGTTCTTAACTTGGCAAACATATTCAAATATTTTACCCAAAATAAATTTCTTACTTTACATGTTCTTTCTTTTGTTTTTTGTCTCCAAATGCTTTAGAAACTTATTCTCTTATTATCAGAAGTCTAAAATTTTATAAGTGACAGTTTAAAGATGGCCTTGTTTTCCAATAAATTAAAATCAAAGTAAGGGAAAGTGCTTTTCAAGACAATATATTAAATAGCTTCAAAATATGTTTCTGATTGTAAACTTGATATTGATGTAAACCTTACCAGCCTTACCTTAATATTTTCGAAACATATTCTAATATTTTCTATTAATTGATGGAGATACAGTTTTCTTGTTCACCATAGTCATCTTGATTTTCCAAATTTTTGTTCACTCTGGTAATTCTTATGTAAATGATGAACTTCGCCCATGCCAACCAAGTGTTGAAAAAGTTGATGATACATGATGATGTCCAAAATCGTCATATGTAGATAATTTTCTTTCCAGGTATCCAGCAGTTGGAAATATTTTTACTTTAATCACGGCATCTATTGGGTACCATAGGAATTCTTTCACTGGGGAATCAAAATTTTGATGTACAAGTAAACTTCTGTTAGTATTGAAATTATTATTATATTACATTTTCCATAAACCAGCCTAATAAGTTGATTACAAATAATGTTTTAATAAAAGATACTATGTTTATTGTTGCAGTCTACCTTCTAAGCCTATAAGGTTATTGTCTAAGTAACTTCAGCTCATGAGAACGTTACTTATTTTATACTGTCTTAATGATGCGTAAAACAGAAATGCCTGTTGTTTTAACTTGGCTTGCTTATTTAAATAAGTGATTAAATACGTTAATGACAAAATTTATTTAATAAATGATTCTATGATAATTTTAGTCATTTATGAAATTTGAAAAGGTGTGTGATTGAGAAATTCGTAGGACTTGTCTAATGAGTTATTTCATTAAGTGCTTTGTGTTAGATAACTGAAAAATTAATGGCCTATTCATTACAAAAATGACTAGTTGTTTTATCAATCAATTAGAATTTGAGGACCTTCATGCCTTTAGAAAAATTATAGAGGAGATTTACATTTATTTATATTACTTTAAAAATAATTAGGTCTTTTAATTTTGAAATAATCTTTTGAATTTTACTTGTATAGTATTTGTTTATGAATACTATAAGAACTAAATATTAAGTTTTTTTATTGCAGATAATACTATTATAATGAGGCTTATCTATTTATATTATATATTTTGAAAGAATAAATCTTAGTATTAAAACTTTTATCCCAGGAGATAAAAAGTTCCTGAGAATTTGGGTCTTTTCAGCCACCTTGGTGAAAATAAATCAATGCCAGGAGGCTCTTTAAGCGATTGCTGCATAATTACAAATTGCGGGAGTCACCAAGTACATGATTTGTAAAAAAACTTATAGCTGACAAAGGAGAACTCAGCTGTAATGTATTGTAAATATGATTTGTAAGAAATGCCTTGAATATAAGTTTGTATATGACCAATCAAATCTTTATAATTTTATTTACTGCTTTAATTAAATTGTCAATTATGAAGGCAAAGCAAGGAAACTAAAATATAATAGATCTAATAATAAAAAATATATTATATTGTTTATAAAATATAAATATTTGTTATTATTATATAATATATGTTTTAGAACTCATTTTTGATTACTATGTGTAGTTGTTAATCCACATTATATTGAGGTCCAATGTAATACTAAACTTTGATGTAATTAAAATTAATGTATCTGTTGCAGTCTGCGAGACAGAAAATATTTGGAATGGCGATATTGATCAAGAGGAAAAGCATGGGAAGGTCCGTTTGGAGGCCTTTCTGCAAGAGATGGCTCATTTCTCCACCAGTGGTCCAGTAGCAATTAACATCTCTTTCTATGACATCAAATGGAAGAGTTAGTGCCTGTCTTCATCTAACCAAGAGGATTCATGGTCTGTTCAATATGTACAATGACGGATTAATTATACTTTCAGAGATCTATATGAGGTTCATCAAAAATGAGCTGAAAACCCCAGAACTTTGCCGTGAGTTTGAAGTGACCCCAGAAATTTCTTCTTCTTTCACTCTCTTCTTTGACTGCCTCTGGTCTACTTCCATAGAGGAAATGGCTTACCACTTTGAATATCAGGCTTTTACACCTTCTGGAGATTCTTTCACTTATAAATACCTATTTAAAGTACCTACTGGTGAGAATATTGGTATGTTGCATTTTTTCTATTAGTTCTGTATTCTGTGTTCTTCTTAGTTACTTTATTTGCATGGTTATTTACCTATATTTTTGTTTTTATCATTTTAGCGTTCATGGGTGAATGAATGAGTAATCATATAGTATTCTCACACTTTTAGTAGTTTTCCCATAGGGTAAACGGGGAAACATATATATATATATATGAGACATAAGCGTAAGAAAATTACATTTTAAAACTGTTATATTCTTAGATAACTCAAAAATTATAATTTCAAATTCTACAATATTTTCTTAATTTAAATAACTACGAAGATATTACGATTATAAATTTTGGTCTCTCACTAAACCCCCTCTTCACCCCATCCGATTTAAACTAAAAGTGAATAATTTTGAGTGCTTGAATGAAAAATAAATTTAAATATGCTTAAATACCAAATTGGGTTTAATATTTCTAATCATTGCGGGTGCTAGAGTTTCTAATCACGCTCGTACACACACACACACACACACACAATCACAGAAAGATGTGCAGGTGTACAAAAGTTATGGGTGA
Source organism: Oncopeltus fasciatus (assembly GCA_000696205.2). NCBI lineage: Eukaryota > Metazoa > Arthropoda > Insecta > Hemiptera > Lygaeidae > Oncopeltus > Oncopeltus fasciatus. The sequence continues at coordinate 494,150 of KZ806870.1, forward strand.
CTATTAACTTTTTAGTCTCGACAAGTCAATTGAAATTTAATAAATAAATAAATAAATAAATAAATAAATAAATAAATATATATATATATATATGTATACAT
>KZ806870.1:497612-507929 GCA_000696205.2 Oncopeltus fasciatus
TTATTATTTTTTATAGTTATAATTATTGCTATATCTGATTCCCATAAAAATGTTAAATGTTCCTGTTTCTTTTATTGTGTTATAGATATATGTATAAAATAGTTAATTTTACTGTATTCTTACATTTATAGTTTCATTTTTGTATTTCATAGGCTTAGTTAGTTTTCTACTTGCTATTTTATTTCAGCCCTATTGATGGTTTTCATCGTAAGCCAAAACAATGGCATCAATAAATGAAACTATACCCAAATGATTTTTTGACATATTTATTTTATATCCTGGCCGAAACCCTGACCATTCTATTGATTGATTATTTTGTTGTGTTCAAAACAGATAATGTAATTCAAACTATATAAAATGTTTTATTAGGCATTGTTATAGTTAGCATGCTTTGTAATATTAATTCAGGAAATCCTCTTTAGTAACAAATGAAAGATATCATGGCAGCATTTTTTGAAGAAAAAAAAATGGTTCTTGCTTCTTTTTTTTCTAAAACTACTCATTTCTGTAAAGTATTCTCTAAATATTTCTGTTAGTTATTCATTTTCACAAATCTAGTTTAGAATCTAGCACTTTGAAGGTGAGATCTCGATGATACTGAAACACTTACAAACAGAATATAGGAGTTAGGTTTCAAGATTGAAGAACAAGCATAAGAAAATAAAACTAGACAAGTGGATTTTTTTTTTTTTTTTTTCTACCGTTATAGATCCAAATGAAAATGGGGTCAGTCACGAAAATGTGAACTTAGGGACAGGACAAAGAGAGAGTTTGTTGACCGTAGATATTATTCTAAGATGATTTAGTTGGGGTTCGGTCGAGGTAGATCCAAAAAAACACAAATAAAAAAATGTATTTTTTTAATGAAGGATTATCTGCCAACGTTTCGGCTTACATTGTAAGCCATCTTCAGGGCTGTNGATTGAAGAACAAGCATAAGAAAATAAAACTAGACAAGGGGATTTTTTTTTTTTTTTTACCGTTATAGATCCAAATGAAAATGGGGTCAGTCACGAAAATGGGAACTTAGTTTCACGACTTTCCCTCTTGCCTTCATCATGAAGGCTATCATAGCCCTGAAGATAGCTTACAATGTACGCCGAAACATTGGCAGATAATTTAAAAAATACACATTTTTTAAGTTTGTATTTTTTGGATCTACCTTGACTGAACCCCAACAAAAAACATCTAATAATATACAGTTTATTATTTTTTTATTATAAAATTATAAAGATGTAACACCTGTCAAGTAGTATAATCTGTATAGAGTTTGTCAAAATGCTGATATTTCTAGTCATAGGCAGCCTTAAAAATTTCATAAATAGTTTTGGGGGACTTCTAAATATGAAATTTATTGAAAGTTTTATGTGTAAAGAAGAAAAACAAATTTTTGTTGTTAAAAATTCTAAATTGTACAAATGAGTTTAATTGTAATGAATTCTGGTATAAAATTTATCAATAAAAATGTGTGTTTTTAAATATTCTACTTGTTTTGCATGATTTATATTAGCTTGAAATGCATGTCATTAATTGGATTATGTTATTATTTTTCACTTAATTGCCTCAGTTATTTTCCTTTTCTCTCATTTAGTTTATCAATGTTACTTTTCTTTTAGCAAATTTTGCAGAAGTAGCTACCAAGATTGTCCTCATAAATTTTTTCCACTTTTTTTTTCTTATCCTACTCTCTAGACACCAAAAGAAGTTCCTGGAAATGTGTATGTCTGTGTGCATAGTGATAGTTTTTCCTCTCATCCAATATCAACCTCAAATGGATTCTTTCAACAGGAGTGCAATAGAAAGCCTAATCACAAAATTTGATTCTTGTATTTACTTATTCAAAAAATGACTTTCAAACTTTTATTTAAGTATTTTTCTTAATCTGCATATTTAGTAAAAATGTTATGGGAAGTAAATCTATGTAAAATTACATTTTACTCCTACTATGTTTCTATTATGTTTTGTTCTAACATTTTTCATAACTCTAACAGTGGCAAAGATATTTGTGATTTTTCAAATTGGTCTTTCTGTAAAACCCTCTTCCCCTCTTGGCTGATTTCAGCCATTAACTAACTCTCTTAGTGATTGGCAAAATTAAGCTTAAATAGGGAATTTGGTTTCTTTATTTTGAAAATTCAGATTTTTAAATTGAACAGATCCTCAGCAATCCAGCATTGGGGAGGCTTGGCCCATTCCAAAATTATATATAAATGTATTAATTATATAACAAAATTATACCTTGGAACCTAAGCTTATTTTTGTAAATCAGAGAAGTTTATTACAATTCAAAATCTGTCAAAGGGAGGGAATTAGATACCAATTCTAAAACCTTTGCTTTGAAAGAATAGTTAAAGAAGGATAAAGTTTAAACTTATTATCATGATATCTTTGTTTTTATTTCAGTTCTGGAAAAGTTGATAAAACATAATTGGTCCAAATTTAATTCATTAATGTTTGTTCTATAACATTAAAAAAAAAAAAAAATGCTTCATTAGAAAAATATCTATGAATATAGCTGCGATGTCTGGAAAGAGTTCCTTCTCTCACCTCTCTTCTTTCCCCACCAGTCAAGAACAAATCTTAATGATCTTACTTTTCATGTAATTTTCCTCTTGAGCTTCTAAGATAAATTGTATCATTAATTATTATAATATCCATCTTTAATAAAACATGGAAAATCTTAAATTATACAACTGCTTGACTAATTTTTTTTAGGTCAATTTAATTTAATTAAACTTTAAATAAAATATTTTAATTGTATTGAGCAATATTGATCAGTTTGTTGTTTACTATTTTGTGGCCTAATAATTGTAACTCTGGATTGGGCCTTTATCTTTATGAATGAGCCAATTTTTTTCCAAGAAATCTCACCACAGTTGATATGTTCCAGTCTAAATGTTTTCTGTTGTTTTTTTAGGTTAATTCAGATAACATGAATAAATTGATCTAGTCTTAATTTAGGCACTCATTATAAATATGATACTTATTACGTTTCTGGGTTCTTAAGTGATTTTTACTTTCTTCCATTATAAAATTTCTTAACTATGAATTTTATTTATTAAACAATAAGAAAAAAAATAGCTGACAATTAAATAAAACTATGTGATTTTTTTTAATTACTGAAACTGTGAAGTAAATATTTCACTGCTGGAATTCAGTTTCCATTTTTTTTAGTGATACCAAAATATGCAAGGTTAAAAGCAAGAAAAGCTATATCAATGTTTATGGTATGTTTTATGTGTTTTTATTTTTCTATTTTTAGATCTTCTACTTTTAAGCAAAAAAATGGCCAAATAACTAAATTTATTTTTAATTTATAGGTGTAAATATATTAAAATTCAATGTTATTTAGCACTAAATTTACTTGGTTTTAAATTTATGAGGTATTTTGCTTTGAAAATTTCAGACAAAAACACTCCTTTGAGTAATTGGAAAGTATTTGTTGTGATTGATGTTACAAATATGCCAGATCAGCTGATACTCCGACTACAAGTTGCTCCACAGAGACTAGGGATCAAAGCCTATCGTGTTGAAGTTTATAAGAAATTGAAAGACGATTCCTGGTTAGTAGAGGCCACAGAGCTTTACCCCAAGCCAGGGATGACTGAACTTAAGTTCCCTTACAAAACAAAGTCAAAATTTGGAAATTATGTATTCAATGTCACCCCCATTCATGAGAACTGTACTAAGAAGACCCCTTGCACTACTTCTTCTTCTCCGTCTATTTTAATTGGTTTGTATTTTACATATTTTTTATTGAAATAATAACTTTTTATAGACACTTTATATTCAATATTAATAAATCAATGGATCAATATAATTATTTTTTTTCTTATTTTTATTTGGTAAGATCAAAATTAAAAAATGTAATATCTACATTGTTATTTGTGTAACAAAAGTTTAAAAAACTTAATAGGTGCAAAATGTAATTTTATAATGATTATATTATATGATATATTTACAAAAAATGGTTGCTAAAGATGAATTTTATTCACTACAATGGTTGAGCACTTCCCTCAGTCTTCCAGCTTGGCCTGTAAATGACTTTAGTGGTCATTACCATCACCCTGATGACAACTTACAAGTTAAGTTGAAACACTGGCAATAATAAAATAATTACCCAATAATTTTTGAGTATTTTATTTTTCTGATTCTGACCGAAATCCTGACTAATTTCTCCAGCATTTAGTAGTCAAACTTTTCACATTTATTGTTTTTAAATTAAATTTCCTTATTTACTCTTATTTATTTCCATCTTTAATGAAACCTGGGCAATCTGCTTAGATTTTGCAGCTCCTACAAAAGGTTGTAAGGGTTTCCTTTTGAATTTAATTAGAACCTTGATTAACTGGAAACTAGTTAATTAGAATGATCAAAATATGTAGTAATCCAGGCCGATTTACTGCAATTTTAAACATTAAATATCTTGTGTTTCTTTCATTAACTATCTTTTATCTCTGTCAAATATTCATTACTTCTTTCTTTATTTAAGAAATTAATAAACCATTAATTTTAATTATTTTNAATTAAGAACAAAGATAAATTAGGCTAATTTATTATAATAAACAATTACCTCTACTAATTACAACTAACAATAGAACTTACTGCCCTTACTAACTAATAAACAAATTAATAGAAAATATGAATAACTTACAGCTTATTACAGATCGGTACAAATAAAATATATATGCTTATTTATATAGAGGCCTCAAAGAACTTGATAATTACTATCACTAATCATTTCACTGTTACCAGCATTGCAAAGGCTCAGCCAGCCACTGTGAGATATGCGATCTAACACGGAATGTGCCACTGGGTAATACTAACTTATCACTGACTCGAGTGGCCACTGGCGAGCTACTTTGTCAAAGGGTCGAGGCAGGCCTAGAAGATTCTAATAGTTATTTCTGCGTAAACATGATTCCTTTGTCAAAAGCAAGGAAGCATCTGGCATTCTATTGGCTCCTTCCCGTAAAGGCATGGTCCTCTCGTCAAATGCTTCCCTAGTCTTTACCAATATACTGTATGAATTTTATTCCTTAAGGATAACCGAGCAAGTACATAACTGACAAAATTAAATTTTGTCATTCTTATGGCATGTTTAGTCCAATATAACAAAAACAAAACCTAAGCCACACCTATGACTTAATTTTATTGACATTTCAACTGCCTGGTATTTTCCTTTGCAACTTTTTCTACTTTACTCCAAGCCCCCTCCAGAGTGGAAAAATTAAAGTGTTATAAAATAAATTATGTCTTGATCAGGTGATTGTAGCCTGCTAACTTTCAAATATTTTGATTTCTTTTGAATATTGATTTTAAAGCTAAAAGTAATTGCATTATTTTATTTTAAACAAAATTTTTTTCAAAAAATGTAGGAGTTTTGTCCAAAATTTTAAAAAGGTCTTGCTTTATGATGTGAAGACAATTGCTATATTGGCTTGGATTGAAATAATGAGAAGGAAGGGAGGAAAATATTTTACTCCCACAAAGATAAAAACAAAATGGGAATATTATATTAGTCTACTTTAATATCTTAAAACTATTTTTTATAGAATAATGTATACATTGTTAACAAAACACTTTATTTTTTAAAAGCAAAACCTTATTCTTTGTTACCTTATTTGTGCTATATTTATTTTTATTTTTATTCATTAAATAATAAAAACAAAGGTTATTTGCAGGTGTTGCTAGAGATAACTTTTTATTAGTTTACTAGAATTTTTGATGAAAAAAGTAAGATTTCATTTTATTTAATCAAATTGGAAGACAATTCTTTCCTGACTTACAAATAATTGGGAGACACTGATTCATAATGTTATCATAAGGAAAAAAAAAATTATATCACTGTGAACTCTCCTTATCAAATGCCACCCACTAGGAGTTAATGGATCAGTCAGCTAAGCAATATATAAATTCAAAGTCCAAATGCTTATTGCCAATTTTTCTGTTATCTAACTGATTGTTATACTAACACAGAAATTTTTTTTGAGGGGTACCTTCATGCCGATTGTCAGCTTCCCACTATATTTTATTTAATGGCACTATATTTTAAGCATTAAAATCTATTACTATGAATTTTAATTTGAAATTCCAGGAAGGAGTTTCATACTTAGTCAAGAATATAACGTCCCAATATCTCTTATCACATAAAATAATCTCCTATATTCAAAAGTCATTGAAAGAAATGATTTAGCTATTACATAAATGTCTTAATGAATGCCAAATAAACTAACATCAAGACTCATTCTAAAAAAATCCTGCTTCAAGATTCTACAATACACCAGCTTCAAAATTGGTAGAATAAATCAAGAAAGGATTTATGATTTATTAGGCAAATCTGCCAAGACCATGTATATTTTAAAGAAGACTTTTTTAACTCAAGATGAAACTCGTATTTCAGTAAAAATAAATGTAAATATAATTTAATATATAGTACTTTTTTCCTCATTACAGTAATCTTGCCATAAGGGAGTTTAATCTGCACATATAACGACAAACACCTGAACTAACTGTCCCCATACAAAATACACCCCTACAAAAAGTATAACCAATGAAATATTTAGGAATAACAATAGACTCAAAATTAATCTGGAATAAACACATTGACACTCTACAAAATAAACTAATTAAAATTATAAACTCTTTATCCATAACAGCTAGGGCCACTTGAGGTCTTAATACAGAAGCCCTTGATATTTTGTACAAGGGAGCCATTTTACCCATTCTGACATTTTGCAAGTAATAAGATTTGTTATTTTAATTTCAGGAGCATTTTAATATTAAAATTAATATATTACTTATTATTTTTCAATCATTTAACCCAAACCCGCAATATTATTTCTTGACTTATATAAAAATAAATGCTTGTAATTGTTTGTGAGAAATGTAGAAGAGCTCTATAGCTAGTCTCTACTAATATAGACACAAAAAAGTGTTTCATTCTTCCTTCATTTATTTTTATTATTACAACATTTTATTACCAATACTTCAGTTTAATTTTAAAATCTATCAACTATGAACAATTTTATCATTAAAAATATTTTAACACATATCAATGAAATTTAAAATTACATACGCATAGTATAATAATAAATAAGCTAATTTTATCCAAAAGGAAGCATACTAAGTGCCCATTTACCATTCCATCTATGTAGAGATAGTATGAACGGCTTTCTAGTGAGACACCTGTTAAAAATACATTGGGGGATTTCATGTTACTGTTCAACTGTTGTCCCTTTTTTTCAACTCACTTTAATTTTCCTATTTTTTTCCTATGCCGCAGCCTTGCATTCTACTCTTAGAATGCTCCAGCTGACCGCAGTTCCATCATTGTTCTTCTTCTTATGTTTTTTCAGTACCTCGAGTACCTTTTTTTATTATTTTATTAATTTTTATTATACCATGTCCTGTCCAACTGGCTTCTTAGAAAGTAGCAATGTCTATTTTATAATTTGTTAGATTATTTAGGAGAACTTGTAGTTCTCTGGGTTAGTATAATGACAAAACATTTCACATAGTAATTGTAAAATCCAGTAGACCATNATTATTTTATCTAAAAATTTGTCAACTGCTAGGATTTTGTATAAATGATTAGTGAGTGACAGGTAATTGTGCATTCATCCTATTATCCATTGTAATTTTTATATTGCAAAATTCTATCAAATATGTTTTGTGTTATAGTAGAAATGGCTGAGCCGGAGTTCCTTACTGGAGTAGTGGCAGTTGTAATTCTCATACCTATAATCCTCATGGGCTACTTAATCTGGAGAAGGAAGTGTGATCCAAGTGAACCAAGTAAGGTCTAGTTTTTTTTTGCATAGCTTTACATTTAACTTAAGTGACTTTAAATAATCTTTAAATAAATTTGAAATTAGATTTTAAATATTTAAAAAATCTGTTTCATTGCAATATTTTTATTAAAATCTATTGATAATACAAGTTCTTTATTGGTTGGGGTTCATACTATATAGTTTTCTACTTTTTTTTTGTTATATGGTAATATGTTGTTAATTGATTTTTATTAATCCTAAGTAATTATTACTCTTAATCCAGTGTGTTATTTTATTTGGTTCTTAGAAGTATTAAGAATTGCTATAATGCTATTGTCTGTTCTTAATATAATTTTTAGCTTGCTATTGTACCCAAAAAATTTGTATAATAAAACTTTTTTTTTTTTGTTTATAAGGTTTGTTCTAATAAACATGATTTTCCTAAAAATTTTGAGTATATACAGTGTTAAGTTAGAGTATTCCAACAAACCAAAAGTATCATTGCTGGAGCTGCATAAACTTATTATACTTAATATTTAAATTTCTGCTTTTTGCCAACCAAAACTTTTTGGTTTTAGTTTTTTTAATTACTAGATAGTCATCAAATATTTACATAAATTTTAAGGAACAAGATTCACATAATAATTATGATTTCTGCAGCATTAAAATGTTTTAATCAAATCTCACATTATAAGTACGTACATCCCAATTTTTTGATTTACTGAAAATATATTTTACTAATAGTTTTAATGAAACACAGAATTTTATGGAATTTTAATGAAAATTTTCAACCAAGTCATATTTTAGACAAATTAATATAAAGGGATGTATAATAACAAAAACCACTTATTTTATCAAATTCAAAATTTCTTTGCTAGCCGGAGTAACTCAAGGAGCAATCCTAAGCTCCTTATTGTACATCCTTTATTGTGGAAATCTCCCACATCCACTTTAACAACATCAACATTTGCAGACGACACTCAGCTTCTCGGTAAGTATAATAATGTGCCAGCAGCAGTGAAGAATCTCCAGCGAACTTCAGACGAATTATCAGGGTGATTCAAGAAATCTCGCCTTAAACTCAACTCTCTGAAAACAGAAGTAAAAATTTTTGGCCTTCGGCACTTCAACAACAAAACTATTCCTGAAATCCGAATCAATGAACTCTTAGTCAGAGACTAACTTGGAAATTTTTATATAAACAATAGATTTTAACCATGTACCCACTACTAAACCAATTCACTAAAATAATACATGAATGCTTCACACTTAACTACAAGTCACTTATACTTATGTACAAGACCTCGTCTGTACCAAGATATTTATTCTAGTATTTTTTTTTATACACTTCTTTAATTATTAAAAAAAAAATTATTCGTTTTTAAAAATTTGCTTTGGACATATAATACAATATCATTATAACATACATTATATAAAAATAAGTTTTCCTGATCACATCCCTTTACATTAATTAATGTATATAAAAAAAAAAAAAAAAAATGGCAATATTCAAGCAATTACCAAATACTTAATAATCTGTGATTACTTGAATTCACACAATGTGGAGGTTAGTTAGACTTCTATGCTTAGTGAAGATCATGATCATGCATAGTCTAGATAGTGATTGGAAAATGCATTTTTGATGCCTGTCATTACAAAAACTTTTTTTCTTTTAAATTAAAATGTTATTGTTTCAAAATGTGCAGCTGGTAAATGTTGGTAATATCAGAAAAATACTGGTTTACTAGCTAGTTTGTGAGTTCCAATTTTATTAATAATTTCATTATATANTAAAACTTGATTTTGATCATGTCTGATACTTGTGCCTCCTCAGAAGCTTAATATATAATTTTGTAATAAAACAGTATTTACTGATTAAAATTGGAAACTTTAGCCCCCAAGGCTATGTCAAAACTGAGAACTGTCTAGGAGGGAGGTTATCCAAGGCTTTAGGAGGGGAGGAATAATCCAAGGTTTTCTAAGTAATCGATCTGTAGAGCACCATCATTTACCCAGTAATCAATAATTACAAGTACAGATTTATTTTTAATGCAAATTAAATTTTTAAAAAACATATTTTATATCCTTTTTCCTGTTTACAGCTTTTGTATCAAATCCAAAATTTACCAAAGAGCTAGAGATAGGCCGAAAATGAACTGTTCATTCATGGCATGGAAATAAAATGTACAGAAGACAGTAATTGTTAGAATTCAAATGGGAGTATGTAAAAATATTTTAAAGTAAAAATGATAAATAATAAATAAAAAAGCAACCTTCAAGAAGAACCTTATTTATAACAGAAGTTTGTCTGCTTATCAATAAAATTTTTATGTTTTTAGTACGAGAACCTAGTGGTCCACCAAAAATCCTTTTAATGTACAGCCCAGTTTCTGTGAAGCATGTACAAACAATGATAGAATTGGCAAAATATCTTAACAGAGTCTGTGGTCTTGTGTCAATGATAGATGAATTGGGAATTCAGGAGTCTGTCTCTAAGGTAGCTACTTTCTTAAATAATTAAAAATTTCATAATAAATTATAAATA